>VSMD01043540.1:0-60991 GCA_008750895.1 Mirza zaza
GACCAGAGCCCTGACAGCAGCCTCCCTGCTCCAACCCCGCCCAGCCTGTCTAACCGGTTCCTGGACATCCTCTACATCCTCTTTCACTAGCCCCCCTGCCTCTGTGGGGCCTGCTGCTCCTCGCTTCTGCTTCTCTGGCACATCCAAGAACAAAACTAGGCAGGGCGTAATGGAAACTTTCTTACCCTTGGCTCCCCCCTGAAGAAACACAGCTCTAACAAAATAGAAATAAATGCACTTTTTGAAATAAACCATTTTAGAATAGTTTGAGATTGACAGAAAAATTGCAAGGATAGTACACAGAGTTCCCATATACCCATCAGCTTTCCCTGGGTTTAACATTTACATTAATGGGGCATGTGATGTAATGAACGAACTGATATTGATTATTAACTAAAGTCCATACTTTATTTGAATTTTGATCATATTCCACTCCATAAGGAGCATTGCACATTGGTTACTTTGAGGGTGAGACTTTGTTGCCTCCTGCTGTCCTTGTGACAGTCTGGGCTGTTGGGACAAAAGTGACAGGAGCCTAGGACTTTAGTTCCCAGACCAGGATTCAATGTCACAGTGCTTTCAAGGGGGAAGGGCTGCAGGGGCACTCCTCCCAGACATGCCGACACCCAGGAACCCTGAGAGGGAGGATGCAGTCAGTGATGATAGTACCAGGAGTATACACTGTGCTCCTTGCTAGTCTCCCTCTCTCTAGTCCCGTCTCCAGAGCAGTAGCTGCCATGTGCCTGGACACCAAGGGACCTGTGAAGTGGTGGAACAAGAACAGTGCTCCTGCCTGTGCAGAGTGGGAGGCTCTGGCCCACTCTCCCCCTGCCTCTCTGGATGGCTGCATCTGGAACCTGAGGCTGGGCTCTCGTGGGGAGAACGAAAAGAGAGACCACCAAGAGCTTGAGGAGTGATGACCTGGTCCTGCCCTTTGACCCTCTCATGGTGCTGACCCTCTCTCACTAAGGGCTCATCTCTTGAACTCCTCTGGCATTCAAAGCCCAGATGTGCACATTTGTGTCATGTGCACAAGTCTCATCTTTACCTTCTCAAAGCTTTGTAAACTGCCTACACCTCCCCAGTGGCTGGCAGGGAGCTGGGCTGAGACTATGTGCTGCTCGAATACCTGTGAGTTGAACTCATACACAGGCAATCCCAGAGCAGACCTACCAAGGGCAGAGATGAACGTGCCCCACAGGGCTGGAGTCCATCGGCACACACATATCTGTGTATGGTATTTATAGAGTAACCGCAACAGGCCAGGCACCGTGCTAGGGGTGCAGCAGCCAGTGTGTGCACAGTGGTTGCTGACCTTGTGGGAGCTCCCAGTCAGAAATACCTGCTTACCACCACTCTCTGCACACAGAGGAGGGTCCTCCTCTCTTATTTCCTGCAGGGGCAACATGCTCAAGTTGTTGTCCCTCCTCCCCAAAGTCTGCCACTAGCCTTGCAGTAGGTAGTCACTGTGGACGTGACATTCCTTCTCTCAGCTGGCTGGCCTTGCTGTGCCCTTTTGGCCCAAAGCCGTTGGCCACTGTCCTTTAGCCTCAGATCTGCCCTGCCACCCCTGAGCTGTTGATGTCACTAGGAGATAGGAAACAAATACCGTGCATGGGAGCCACAGGCAGCCACACTGCCAGCTGGACTCCCCAGGCTGGGGATGAGAGGCTGGGGGTGGGCAGTGGCTCTGTGAGCCCATTTGGTTACTTCTTGAACCAGACTTTGCCTGGCTCATTCCATGCTCCTGGGTCACTGCAGGAGCTGGCATGAGAGAAGGCACACCTCTCTCTGCCGGCCTACAGGCTGTCAGGTTTGTTTTTCTTAGCAGGAGGCTTAATCCCTCACCACGTTCAGCACTGAAGTGGAAGGTTCTGGCACAGCTTTCTTAATATTGGATCCTTGATTATTTTTCTTCCCCTCTCTGGTCTTTAATTTATTAGAAAAATTTAATAGCAGAGACCATGCTGGATAATTTTGCCCAGAGAAGGCCATGGGTATATGAGAGCCCCACCCTGCAATGGACATCAGAGGAAAACAATCCTAAATGGGGCCTGCCGGGGCAGCTGGCATTAGCACAGGGCGCAGGAGGGGACCTGCTTGGCTGGTTGTGAATTGTCCAAGGCCACCTGCTCAGTGCTCTTCTAGACACACCCATCCTGCTGGGTGTGTGCGCCCGGGAGCCAGGGTGAGCTGAAGCACGTGGGCCCCTGGGTCCGGTCAGCAGGCTTGCCTGGCCCCACTTCACCCCACCAGGCAGGCTCTGCTCAGGGGGCCCCTGTGGGGGAAGGCTGAAAAACGATGGCTTGACCACTATCATAACCAGTCCCGGCAAGAAAACCCCGGCAGGCGAAAGATGTGGTTGCAGTAGCTCTGTGCCTGGCACCAGGCACTGCAGAAATACAAACTGGAACTGGAAGGAAGGATGATGCAAAGTCACCAGGATATTAATGGCTATGAGCCAGCCAGCTAGAGTATATTCACTTCCCAAGTCCATTTTTTCCCCAAAGGGTAAGAGATTTGGTCTTGCTTGAGTTCTTTCAGAAAACAAACACAGCTCATTTGTTACTGCCTTTTGGCATTCAACATACATTTACCTCCCCTTTAAGGATTTTAACACACTGAACCCTTATTACATCAGATAGAAGGTTATAGTTTACTGTACATTTCAATAAAATTCAGAAATGGTCACTCTGCCCAGGACCTATGAAGTCAAACAGACCTAAGAATTGCTCACATTTTACAGAGTACTAAGTGCCAGACACAGTTCAAGGGCTTTTCACACTTACGCCTTTAAGTCTCAGACAATGGCATTTGGTGCTGTTACTGTCCTCATGTTATGGCCCAGGAAGTCGGAGCAACGTCACCACAGAGGTAAGGGCTGCAGCTGGTGTGCAGATCCAGACAGGCGGACTCTCCCACTCCAGCAGTGGTTCTGAAGGTCCCTGGGCTCCCTCCCCACCGATGCCAGTGAAACCCCGAGCAGCGACACTTACCAGCTGGGTGAAGACCGTTCGCCAGGAGAGCCTCCAAAACCAGAGCATGGTCAGGCAGGTGCAGTCGCTCCACTCCCACCTAGAGTTAAGGCTGGCTCAGCCAAACTGTGCAGGTATGGAGTATTTGGCCAATTTGATTTTCTCCTTGAGGTATTAACTAGAAAATATTTTTGTTTATCCTTTCCTAGGGAAAGTCTGAGGATGAATTATTAGCCCATGCCTTAGTATACCCCAGACACTGAAGGAAATTCTTTGACCATTCACCATCTAGCAGAGTAGAGGTTGGTAAAACTCTTGTTCCCTAGCTGGGTTTTCCCCTTAGGCTAGAGAAACAGTTTTGAACAAAGAAAGGCTCTAGCTTCACATTCCCAGAGGCTGTCGAGAATGGAGCCTGGTGCACAGGCCTGAGAGCGGGCCTTGCTCTGGCTGGATTCTAAGCCTGCCTGGGGACCAGGGACCAGCCAGCACATGGTATAGAAACAGGAGCTGCCCTGTGATCATAATCACATCACCCCTGCTTGGGGAATCTAAAGGACGTGGCAGGGGCAGCCCTTGGCTTTCTTCCTTCTCAAGTTTAACCACTTCGTTACGAGCGTCAACTATAGTCGATAGCCACAGACGAACACACACAGCCGAGAATCCACTTTAGCGTTAATAACAAAACTTTTCTAATTTTTCATTTATCAAAATAAAATTGTGAACATTTAAAAAATAACGTAATGAAAACATATATGTATACGTTACCTATTCTGATTTACATTACAAGTAAAGCTGCCTGTAAAGTAAAACAAGCTTTCAGTGCTTTAAAGCTTTCCTCATCACACAGGAGCAAAACAGATTTGTCATCAATGCACAGCACAAACTATAGTGCGGACTGTGAGTGCCTGCTGTGGGCAAGGTTTCGTGGCCGGTGAGCGCCGTACCGAAGTGGTTAAGAACGTAGTTGCTCCACCAGCCCTGTGAGACTGTTAGCACCCCAGAGAAGCAGGGAGACTCATCAAGGCAGACCTAAGGATTGGGCTAGTTAACAAGCCTGCTTCCCCCAGTTTCCTCCAAGCGCAGCCTTAAAGGGCGCTGGCCACAGAGCCACTTTGCTAATTCAGCTCAGCTGTGCCTAACTTTCCCCAACAGCACCCTTTTGTTTGCCAGGTTATTTTGCTTTTGGGACTCAAACCTGGGTGACATGAGGACCACCTGAGAGAGAGCTTGTTAAGCTGACTGTTGGGCCACAGCATGCTTTAGGTCAGAGGAGCTGGAGCCCAGGAATCCTTTTAACAAGCACCCCCGGGCACAACCCAAGGATCCCACTTTGAGTAACATCACTATAGAGACTTCTGGGCCTCCAGGCAATCCTGCCTGGGCCTCCAATTATGTCCAGAGCTCCATATGGTGGAAGGAAATGGACAGGACCTCACACAGGCTGACACAAGATATGGCTCATGCACCCACAGGGACCTCTTCGGTCTTGAAGGGTCAGTCTAGTCCTGGGGTCACCTTGCTGCATCTAGCCACTGTGCCTGGTAAGAATAGGACACATCTCTGAAGAGTGCAAAGCATTTGTGAGACATCAAGAAATCAACCCTGACTCACTCCAGGGAAGGTGTCTGGCAGCTGGATGTTTCTATCTGCAGAGTCAGCTCTGGTCACATGCTTTGCGTAGCTAATGACAATGGGCACCTCAGTGCTCACTTGGTGCTGAGGTCAAGCACATAATAAGCATTATCTCATTTAACCCTCCTGACCACCTCATGAGGCTAGTACTATTATCATCCTCATTTTATAGATGTGGAGACCAAGGCTGGAAGAAGTAACACAACTGCTGAGTGGCAGAGACAGGATTTTGAACCAAGCAGTGTGAATTCAGAGGCCAAGCAGAAAACATACGTATTATTAGAAACATAATTCTGCTTAGTGCAGTCCTAGCTCAGGCTCTCTCTTCTACCATCAATCTTTTCAAACCTGCCCCAGCTCCTGACAGCTCTCTGTCAGGGTCTCACTCTGTCACCCAGGCTAGAGTGCAGTGGCATGATCATAACTCACTGTAGTCTCAAATTCCTGGGCTCAGGTGATCCTCTTAACTCGACTTCCCAAAGTGAGCCACTACAATAGGCTGGTAATTCTTAAGTTGTAGGTGTTTTACATGACTAGCATACCAAGAACTTTAAAAAAGGCTGGGCGCGGTGGCTCACGCCTATAATCCTAGCACTCTGGGAGGCTGAGGTGGGTGGATTGCTCAAGGTCAGGAGTTCAAAACCAGCCTGAGCAAGAGCAAGACCCCCCCCCCCCCCCCGTGTCTACTATAAATAGAAATTAATTGGCCAACTAAACATACATATATATATACATATATATAAAAATTAGCCAGGCATGGTGGTGCATGCCTGTAGTCCCAGCTACTCAGGAGGCTGAGGCAGGAGGATTGCTTGAGCCCAGGAGTTTGAGGTTGCTGTGAGCTAAGCTGATGCCATGGCACTCTAGCCTGGGCAACAAAAGTGAGACTCTGTCTGAAAAACAAAAACAAAGAACTTTAAAAAAAATGGGACCTTTTAAAATACCCTTGCACTTGGGGCAATTGTAAAGGCAGGGAAATATCAGGTGCACCACTGCAAACGAGAAAATGGTGGCTTTTAACAGGTCCCTCGGTGAAGCCACCTGTTGCCAAGATCAACAGGTTATCTGGCTCTGCACAGGAGACTCTCCAGAGAGCAAGGTCAAAAACAAACCAAGGCCGGGCTCGGTGGCTCACGCCTGTAATCCTAGCACTCTGGGAGGCCGAGGCGGGCGGATTGCTCAAGGTCAGGAGTTCAAAACCAGCCTGAGCGAGACCCCGTCTCTACTATAAAAAATAGAAAGAAATTAATTGGCCAACTAATATATATATATATATAAAAAAAAAAATTAGCCGGGCATGGTGGCACATGCCTGTAGTCCCAGCTACTCGGGAGGCTGAGGCAGGAGGATCGCTTGAGCCCAGGAGTTTGAGGTTGCTGTGAGCTAGGCTGATGCCACGGCACTCACTCTAGCCTGGGCAACAAAGCAAGACTCTGTCTCAAAAAACAAAACAAAACAAAAAAAACACAAACCAGAGATTACCACCACTGTAAGGGTACAATGGTCAGACTTTGGTGTCCTGTGGGGGATACTTATGCTCGTTTCCTAGACACACGTACAGGAAGGAACTTGGCTGTAACTTTGATTTGTTACCTTCAGCTGAGCAGCCTCCAGCCCAAGCTCTCATGCCTTGTTTTCCATCCAAGCAGCTGCTCCCAGTGGCTCCGCCCTTCCCCCACCATTTGCTAGTGTGCTCAGCATGGCCATCAGGTGGTTTGGATTTTCCCAGTGAACCAGCTAGCCATTATGCCCCTGGTCTTCCAAATGGTTTACTGAAATCTAGAGAAGCCTAAACTAGACCCCTCAGTCAGCCAACATGTCGGAGCCAGGGACTTGCTCTCAGGGACACAATCTCCGCGTCAACACAGCTTCACCTGCAGCTCAGCTCATGCCAATCCTGAACAAACCAATTGTGTGGTGTCCAATTTTATACTTAAACCCACATACATAAAGAGATATAGTTAAGGGCAATGAATAAGAGGAGGAAAGCATGCTAATCTTGAGGCTTATGCAATCACTCCTCTTTTTTTTTGAGACAGAGTCTCACTTTCTTGCCCAGGCTAGAGTGAGTGCCATGGCATCAGCCTAGCTCACAGCAACCTCAAACTCCTGGGCTCAAGCAATCCTGCTGCCTCAGCCTCCCGAGTAGCTGGGACTACAGGCATGTGCCACCATGCCCGGCTAATTTTTTCTATATATATTAGTTGGCCAATTAATTTCTATTTATAGTAGAGATGGGGTCTCGCTCTTGCTCAGGCTGGTCTCGAACTCCTGAGCTCAAACGATCCGCCCACCTCGGCCTCCCAGAGAGCTAGGATTACAGGCGTGAGCCACCACGCCCGGCCACAATCACTCCTTATTCCCATGTTTTTCCTTATTCCAGGCTCTTTCCTTGGCCTTGAAAAGGAGTAGCTTTAACAAATGGCATCTTGCTCTCCCAGCATCTTTGTTGTCCTTAATGAAATCATGGCTTTGGGGGTTTGATCATGTCGCAGATTGCCTCTTGTATAAACACTACCCATCTGCCAACGCCCATAACCAAAGAGATACTATGGATTTGACATTCAATTAACAGGAGCCCCAGCACTCTCAACCATTCTAAAGATAGTGACAAATCAAAAAACTGATTTGACTTCACTTCCTCCCATGGTCTAGGAACAGCTGTATTTCCTGTCAGCCAGACAGGAAAGCCAAAGCAAAGCTGTGTTCTGGCCATAATTCCTTTTCCTTCCAAGGTCAAACAAGTTCAGGCTGGTGTTGGGGTTCCAGCCTGAGTAGAGCCGACCTGATGCTACTGTAGTCTTCTTGACTTCCAGCCCGTGGCAGCTCTGCTGCCTCCTACTATGCTGGAACTTTCTAGAAACTGAAAGGTCCTGGACAATAGCCACCTCTGAACTGGGCATTCATGACCAGGAGAATCCAAACCACAGCTCTGGGCTACCAATTCTCCCAAGGGTCATTTGTTTAGCAGGAACTGGATCTAGAAATGTTGCAGCAGATAACCCAACATCCCTGTCTGTCCTGTAAACACAGTCACCAGCACCGGTTTATCCACGCTCTCAGGCTGAGCGGAGCCCTCAGAACAAAGAGGAAACAGCTCTTGGTTCTGTAAGCCCAGGTAAGCCACATCTGCTCCTCTCTCGGGCTTCCACTCAGGACCAGCTTCCAGAGGGCTCTTCCCTCAGCCACTTTGGTCTTTGCAAGGGCAAGAAGACACCACCACCAAGAAGGATAAAATAAGTTTTTATTTATAGTCTTATAGTAAAGGGGGAAGCCTTAACTTGCAAGACAATTTTTCGGCAGTATGTACAACATACTTTTTATTTCCATGGAATGGAATCAAACACAGACTGAGACTACAGAGTATACACTAGAAATCAGCAAATGCCAGGAACGGAGTAGGAAAACGACAAAGAAATGAGGCCTAAACACACAAAACCCTTCACTGGGATCTGTTGACCGCAGCCAGAACCAGGGCTGGATCACACCATGGAACAGGTTCCAGGACAGCAGGAAAGGAAGTGGGGTGAGGGCAAGGAAGGGTCCGCACTGGGGTGCGGGTTAGTACCAGGTAAACTGCTCTTGGTATTTACATAGAAAATCAGTTGGCTCTATTTCTTAGAAATATACATGGAAAGAAAGGAAGATTTGATCATTACTTTATGAATCTGTCGCTTTGCAATATCGACATCATCAGAAATAGGGACAATTCACTCAGATTCAAATTTCAGTAGCAGGAAATAAATATCAAAACATCATCACTGGCCCTCAATACAAAACCTCTATCCCACCCAATACTCCCTCCCTGTCCCACCCCCAAAATAACCACTCCTGGAGGTTGCCGCTTCACTGCTGCCGTCTCCCATACATACCCCTAGAGTGTCACGCGGCCCTCCATAAGGCCGGCACCGCAGGCTTAAACAGCTGGCTGAGAGAAGCAGGAGTGAAATGCCAAAGACTCTGCGCTGCAAATTTGTCCCCACTTTCCTTACATACCACAAACTTCTTTAAGGATCTGGTCTTCCAATAGGAGCGATAAATAGCTTTTTAGAAAAAGAAAAAAAAAATCCTTAAAAAAGGAAGAGGGGTAATTCTGATTATTCCAATCCGGTTGTCTTCTCAAAGTAGAGCAGTTCACAGATTCACAAAGTCTATCAAACAGAGGTGAGGGTGGACCGGGAGGAGAGGCCTGGGCGGGGCAGGCGTCCTCCAGGCACGTGCCGGCAGGGCTGAAGGAGCTGGTGGGGTGGGCAGGACACTGTGTGCTCAGAGGTCCGGCCGGCCGTCTGTCCTCCACAGAAAAAGCTGCCAAGTTGGGGTGTTTTGGTTTAAAAATTCCTGGTGGGGACAGGGAATCCCTGAAGGGAATACATTAAAAAAATAGTGGAAATGGGGAAGGAGAAACGAGAGCTGTTGTCCAAGAGCTTCTACGTAAAAATAAAAATTAAAAAAAAAAAGGGAGAAAGAGAAAAATAAAGAGTCTCTTAAATGGTTCTGAGGGTTCTAACGATGAACTGAAAGGAGGATGAGACGATGGAGACAGACAGTTTTTATTGCTGGCCTGCCCCGAGTAGCTTAGCTGGCCTCCATCCGGAGTTTCTTCCTGCTTTGGGGCTCTTCAGGCTCCGACTCCGAGCTGGAGTCCGAGCCCCCATCGAAGGCAGAGATGGTGCTGCCCTTGGCGTTGGTGTAGAGGCTGTTGTCTGAGGAGGGGTAGTTGGTCTGCAGCTGGGCACTTGACCTCGCCTTCTCCAGTGCACGGACTAAAAGGCAACCAAGGGAGCGTGTTAGCACCTTCTGGAGACTGGGTCCAGACTCAGACTCAGGGTCCAGCCTGTTCTTCCTAAGAGCTTGCTTGCTGGCCCCCAAGGTGGAGGGTGGCTCAGAAGTAGTTCCTTCTGGTGGCTGTTCCGCCCACACACTTCACTTCCCTCCCTCCTCTCCCAGCTGGACCTGGGAGCCCAGCAGACATGGCCAGTCACTCGGCAATCCCACCCAATGCTGAAGAGAAGGCTTGTGATGTCGCCGTCCTGCCATGGAAGCCCAGTGTAGAGACCGGAGCATGTGCTCCTTGTGTGGGATGCAGCAGTGCAATGACAGAGGAGGAGCTGGCCCAACAACGTCAGGCTCCACAGGGTGTGAAGGCCGCACAAAAGCAGGAAAGGATGACATAAGATGTATCAGCCAAAGGAAAGTTTTGGCTTAGCTCTCATTTGTACATGATCCCACTTGGAATGACAAGCTGGACACTTGGAAGCAAGTATACACACAAAATACCTGGGCCTTTGGACAGATTGCCCCTACATGCAGGCTGCTTGGCCCGGTAACCAACCCACTGATGCCACCCACTGCCCATCCCTTGTTCAGCTCAGCTGGAGCCTGGAAGGTCAACCCATTTATTTTATTTTATTTTATTTGAGGTTTTCTAACCCAAGTGGTTACTTGCATTTCCTTTTACTTGCATCTTCCATGAGGGAGGAAGAGAAGTGAATTCCCCAGGAACAAAGAACTTGATCAGCTCTCGCTTTCCCCTGTGGTTGTAGGAAAAGGTGGGTGTGAGCATTTGAGAACAGCATGGGCTTGGCCCATAGGCTGCCCTGATTGGACTACCATTGACAATGGGGAGGGCTCACTGTCCCTGAACACCTGGAGTCTCTGGTACTTACATAGCACATTCCACTCCAAGGACCTGAAAGCTCTTTCAGACACCTGATGCCAGGTGTGATCCCTACTGCAGGCAGAGTACCTGAGCCTCAAGACGGGAGAGATCAGGTCAGAAAAGAGTCAAGTCTCCAGATGTCTAACTCCCTAGCCTGCACTCGCTCTTCACTGGCGGCTCAGGTCCTTCCTCAGGATGGCTCTAACACTCAACTACTCAGGCCACAAGAAGCAGGGCCAAGGCTGCTTCTGAGCGCATGCTCCAAGACTGGCTCTGCCTCTGCAGGCCCAGGTGTGAAAACCCTGACCTGGCCGGAGCACAGCAGGGCTGGCAGCCCCACAGGCTCAGGTGCTCACCTTGCTGCTCCAGAAGAGCATTCTGCCGCTTGAGGTCGTCAATATCTTGCTGGTGTGTGTGGTTTTTCCTTCGCATATATTGGATATACTCTGTGGCTTTGTCTAGGATTTGGGCCCGGGATGCCTGTTGCAATATGAGAAAAAGCACAGGGGACAAAATAAAGACCAAGTCCAGGGAGTGAGGGAACCTTGCTTTTCTGCAACAACAGAATGGGTGGCTGGAAACAGGAGGGTAAAATGGGAAAAGGCTGACAAAATAGAAAGTAATGGCTATTTAAGGCTTCTCTGTACTAGACAAGGCACCAAGTACTTTACAGAGCTTACCTCACAAGCATGGTCTCAGAGGTGGCTCCACCAGGAACCCAAGGCTCAGAGAAATGTACTGGTTTATTCAAAATCAGCAGCTAGACTGTAGCACAGCCTGGATTTAAACTCAGGTCCGTCTGACTCCTGAACTATACTTCTCCCTTTGGTTACTTAGGTTGCTTTAAAGTCTTCAGCTTGGCTATGTCTGAAAACATTAAAATACTACTTAAATGAAAGCTTAGGCCACTCACTCTGCCAGGGCCTGGCTACAGGCAGCTGGTCCAGAAAGACAAAAGCAAGATCTCAGTTGGAGTTGGCATGGTACAGGAGTGGGTACAAGTTTTTCATCAAGGTCCTAGATTTCAGCCAAATTCTCAACCTTTTGTTAACTATTCCCCACTGAATGATGCTGCTGTGTCACTATTTCAGCCTTCCTGGCTAAAGAAACTTTCATGAAAGCTGTCAGTGCTTGATGTCAACACAGGAAGGGCATGAGATTGGGCCATTTCAGGAAGCAACCACACCTCTACAATGGCTGTGGGTAGCCTGGGTACTGCCCTGTCTGAGGAACAAGATAATAAGGCAGTAAATGTATGTCAGGTTACTGTACTCCTGAAGTCAAACTTGACAGGTAGATCCCCTCCAGGCTGCAAACATGGCCAGAGTTACTTATGGCCAGGCAGCCAAACTGGTAGGTGGTAAAAAGCCAAGAAAAGCCTAAGGCAAGGCAGTCTAGTAGCTAAAGTCTGGCAATCATGCCACAGAGGCACCTGATCAGCAGGAAAGCTTCTCACTCAGGGTAGGGAGTACTCAACAATTCTGTATTATAAACCCCATGGGTCCCAAACAACCAGAACACAACAGGGGGGGAAAAGGCAAAGAAAACATCCACACTCAGGCTAGCAAACCAAATATACTCATATTAAATCCTAACAATCTCAATTTATAGACCTCAGGTTGGCTGGGTATCAGAGAGCTTTATAAGGGCTGAATTTATTCACCAGTTCTTGCAAGTACTAGAATTTCTAGGCTTTCTTGTTATAGCACCTTAAGGAAATTTCCTTAAGAGGAAATCCTTCATATACAATCAACCATTTTTATCTGGTACAAATTACATGCAAGGCACTGGGCAGACATTGGGGAAACAAAATGTATTAGTCATGGCTTCTTTGCCTAGAAGCTTGCTTACTATCTAGCTAAGAAGATAAATATATCTATGTACAGACAAATCACAGGGCAGTACTGACAAATGTAATCTGCCTAGTATAGATTAGAAAGGCCTGGCTAGGGCTTTTGGCTATGGCTTCTGGCTAGGGCGATTACCCACTGTGTGCCAGGTACTGGCTTTGGCACTGCACATGCACACACACACTCCTATCTGAAATAGTGAATCCTGCACTGGACCAAGATAGAGTTTATGGGAAAAGGTCACTCTGAGTAGAGAGAATAGCACAGGCAAGGGCATGGGGTGGAGAAAAGCCAGATGTATTTCTTTAGTTAAGTCAATTTATGCAGGAGGAATTAAGAGGACCTAGCAGCGGATACTTCAGATGCTGTTTCCCATTTCTGCAATGGGGCCTTATTAGGGTCTAATTATTAGGTGATAACATTTAGGAAAAAAGGACACATAATGAGTAGGAGTCTAATTAAAATACCCTGCTTCTCCAAATTCTAGAGATGGAATTAAAAATGATTAGTATTGGCCATGTGCGGTGGCTCACACCTGTAATCCTAGCATGCTGGGAGGCAGAGGCGGGCGGATCGCTTGAGCTCAGGAGTTTGAGACCAGCCTGAGCAAGAGCGAGACCCTGTCTCTAATTAAAATAGAAAGAACTTAGCTGGACAACTAAAAATGTATACAAAAAATTAGCCGGGCATTGTGGCACATGCCTGTAATTCCAGCTACTCGGGAGGCTGAGGCAGAAGGATTGCCTGAGCCCAGGAGTTTGAGGTTGCTGTGAGCTAGGCTGACGCCATGGCACTCTAGCCCAGGCAACAGAGTGAGACTCTGTCTCAAAAAAAAAAAAAAAAGATCAGTATTGTATGAAAGAAAGAAGAGTGGCAAGGAAGAATCTGGGAATTCAGGAGACAGAGGTATGTTCTAGACTCTTCATTAATAGGTTCTGCGACTACAGATATAACATTTCTCTCCATGCTTACTCCTTATCTGACAAGAAGTTCCCTAAGAGCCCACCTAGCCCTCCAAATTCTACCCTTTCCATCACTGGTGTAATTGCTATGCACATTTACACCCCAGGCTCTCTTTAAATTTGTCTATTTTAAAACTATTTTTTTAAGCAACAGTTCCCAGAAGGCAACATTAGCTCTTATGTAACAACTCCTATGCATCTGGGACAAGGGAAAAAAAAGCAAAATGTCTGAAACCAGAGAGGATTTGCAAATATTCAGCGATAACTTTTCATGAATGATCAGACTGAGTAGTGGCCTTCATGTTGCCAGTTTTTCCTTCAAATATTTATACATGAAACCATGAAATTAGAATCAAGAAGTAAAAAGTGAGCAGTAAGCACAGCAAAACAAGCCAGAAGAGGGAAAAAGATCCTGCGAGTGATAGCGGTTTCCACTTCGGGGTAATTTTTGGATGAAGATAAAATTCATGGATGCTCAGAATATAGAGTACCTTGGGAACAAGAGGTTCCCAAAGAAGGCTGGGTTGGTTTAAACCCAGCATGAGGCCTCCAAGAATGCTAAACACAGACCTTCCCCCAACCTCTGCTGAAAAAGCAGAAGTGCCCCAGGTTACTCAGGGTTCTCTGACACATCAGTAGTCCAAAAGAATACTTCAGCGTTAACTTTATTTTGTCTTTCCCAGGGTACTCAACAAAAATTAAAATCCAACAAGAAAAAATTTAAAGTACAAAATACAGAATTCCCCCAAATTTCCACATGCATGTAGTCCAGGAAGAAAAAGCAAAAGGTTGAAGCTAAAAACGCTAGACTCATCTAACATCCCCTCCTCCCATCTTTCCAAACCACACAAGATCATGTGATCAACCACAGCAGTAGGTGTGGGTAGAGTAGGCCCTTCCTTGCCTTTATGAGTTTATAATATGTGACTGGTAAACATGAAGCCAGCAAGAAACCCTGGGATTTATGGCATGGACTATGAACAGCCCCAGGCTTTCAGTTTCTGTTCCCTGAAAATGCTCTCAGTCAGCTGAGTCAACTGACAATCTCCATGTGAGTGTGACTGACCAGACAGGACTTGGTAATTCAACATATCCACAGATTAAGTGTTGCCTCTGGGTACTCTGCAAGGACCTGAATAATTTTTTTCCTGCTAGTGTTTACAATTAGAAGGTGCTAATTCTGATTCTGCCTTTCTGAGCAAAAATGACTCTCCTGAATGGTTTGGATACAACCCTGAGACAGGACTGACTGCGGCTGACGGGACCGAAAAGGTAGTTGGGCCTCCTACATGAGTACTCCTGTGTGAGTAAATGCAAAGTGACTCCTCAGACCTCTTGTTCACCTCTGGGAGCCATAAGAAAGGATGCTGGACAGCCTTGCCAGATCTTATTCCAAAGCAATACAAATGATGCCAATGACAATGATAATAATGACAGCAGCTAACACTTACTGAGTACTTACTAAGTGCCAGGCATCCTCACATAACCTTCTGATATATTTTTTTCCCTATTTTATAAATGAGGAAACTAAAGCACAGAGCTGTAATTTACCCAGTGGTATGTAACTAGTAGGAAGTAGAGTCATGATTTGAACCCAGGACACCTATATTTAGGGAACATACAGGCTATAGAACTAATTAAAAAGATCAACAGGCAATCTCTGGCCACCCCCCCTTGGGGCCCCAGACCTCATCCAAAAAAAAGGGAAAAAGATCAATAGAATCACAGGGATAGTGTTGTCATGGAGGGGAAAGTTCGAGAAGGAAAAGGACTATGAAGGAATCTCCTGATTTGCCTACAAGGGTGTCAATGGAAGACCCTAATGAAGGTGGTTTCCTTGGAGGAATGAGTTTACCAATAGGGTAAATTGTCTCCCCACAGCTAACAGCTGCAAGAATGAGTTGAAGATTGTTTTTCTTTGTCTTTTTTTTTTTTTTTTTTGAGACAGAGTCTCACTTTATTGCCCAGGCTAGAGTGAGTGCCATGGCGTCAGCCTAGCTCACAGCAACCTCAAACTCCTGGGCTCAAGCGATCCTGCTGCCTCAGCCTCCCAAGTAGCTGGGACTACAGGCATGTGCCACCATGCCCGGCTAATTTTTTCTATATATATTAGTTGGCCAATTAATTTCTTTCTATTTATAGTAGAGATAGGGTCTTGCTCTTGCTCAGGCTGGTCTCGAACTCCTGAGCTCAAACGATCCGCCCACCTCGGCCTCCCAGAGAGCTAGGATTACAGGCTTGAGCCACCGCGCCCAGCCTTTCTTTGTCTTTTAAAGACAGGTGAGAACCAAACAGGCTTCTAATAGAAACAAATTGAAAGGAAAAGGCTGAAGATGCAAGCTAGTTTACGAAAGCACTGACTGAACTTGGCCCTGGGGCTATGTCAGCTTCCCACAGTGCTGCTGGCTTCATTACTTCTTGGCAGTCCAAAGGGTAAAAGCAAAATGGACAACGGAGAAGACCCAGGGTGTGGCAGAGGGTCCAGCAGGTTCCTGCTGCAGATGGCCTATTTGCACCCCTTCCTGTGGCAGCAAGGAGACAGGGGAAGGTCAACCCATCCACCAGAGGCACCCACTTTCACAGACCTCTGCCTTAGAACACAGTCCACCCACCCTACATATCACAGCAAGAATGGACTACATATCTCACAAAAGACCTCAAACCCAAAAGAGTTTGATTCTAATTAGAACCTTTTAAGGTCCCAAATGACTCTTGCAGTAGTTGACAATGATGATTAGTATGAAGTCCAAGGCTGATAAATCTCATTTAAGACAGTGGCTCTCAAAAATGTTCACATGTTAAGGCAAGAGTTCCAAACACTTCTGGAGTTGTAAATCTTATTACAGTAACTTGAATTTGTATAAATATCCAAGTTGTATCACCAGGCACAGTAACATGCACCTGTAATCCCAGCTACCAGGCAGGCTTAGGTGGGAAGATTGCTTGAGCCCAGGAGTTCAAGACCAGCCTGGGCAACATAAATGAGACTTAGTCTCAAAAAAGAAAAATAAAAGAATCCAAGTTGTTTTAGAAAGTGGGTAGGGATAGATGAGGAAGAGAACAGTAATACTAGATTGTCAACCTTCCCTAGGGTTCTAATGCCGACTTGAGAAATAATGATCTTAGCTGTATTCATGACTTTTCCTCTTCACCGTCAAAAACAGATCCTACTGGGCTGATGTTACAGCTGCAATGTTTCCCCTAGAACCAAAATACAATATTCTGGAGGAAAAAAAGAGCTACTGCCTGATTCACCAACTGACATCTGCTTTATTTTACACTAGTTATTTTAAAGAAAATAAAACCATTTATTTTCTGAAACCTGCACAAGCTTTTATACATATGAAAGTAAAGGGTGGGCTAGGGCAAAGCCGATACTCATTTCTACTTGAATAAGCTCTTTTCTGAAAACAAAATTAAGAATTTTCACAATAAATTTGGGTCTACACTGAACTAGTTCATCCAAAAATGGAACCCCATCAATGCCATCAAGGCTAGAAGGTTGTGTGGTCAGTCGGCATAGCCCTGGTGCCCCTTGAAGACTTCCTGCTTTTAGGCTCTCCACTTGCCACAGGACCATTTTGTTGATTCCTAGGAAAAGGCGGAGCTATCATGCCCTGCAAGGGGCTTAATGAAAGCCAGGAGGCAGACATTTGCTTAAGGGTCAACACAAACCATTTTTCAAACCTTACATTCTTTTTCCTCATGCCCTTTGTAACTTGAAATGAAGGTGTGGCACTTCCCCATCAAACTCTGGCCATGAAGGACGGAAGCACACAGTTCCCCCAATAGGAAACAGGTCAAGTAAATAAACATGTGAAAAAGCATTTACTCTCACACATAATAAACAAAATACAAAAGTAATTACTAACTTTTGTCTACTAAATTAGTCATCTATTTCAAAAAACAATTCCAGTGATGATGAAATTGGTATTCTCAAACACTACAAATGACTGATCTTTAGAATTTGCTTGGAAAAAAGTAAAAAATAAAAGAAAGAGGACATAAAACAATACTCCTAGAAAGCATTTTGGCCAACACACAGCAAAAAACCAGACACTTATACTCCTCCACCCAGAAATTCAACTTCTTATAATCTATTCTATGGAAATGGCCACAAACACCAAGATGTTCATCATTACATTATTTATAAAATTTAAAAACTGGTCGCAACATTAACAGACATAAACCTAGCCTAATGACTAAATATGAACATTGTATCACCTGGGAAAAAAGCATATTATGCAAAAACAGCAAGCTATATAGCATTTTACCCATAAAAAGCAGAAAGGAATAGACCACATAATATCATATTTCCTTGCTTCTTAGACTCCATCAATAAATCCACGGATTTAACATTAATAGCAGCTTTTTGGGGTGAAAAAAGGGAGGCAAGTTTCTCTTGACATCTACTTGAAGATGGAGCTCAATTTCAGTCATATTAAAATGGGGGGTGGGGAGGGAGATTGCACTATCCAATCTAATAGTCCCTTGTCACATGTGGCTAATAAACACTTGAAATCTGACTACTCTGAGATGTGCTGTAGTGTAAAACATCTGATTTTTAAGACAGTGTGAGAAAAATAATGTAAAAGTCTCAATTTTTTAATATATTACATGCTGAAGTCATACTTATTTTTGAAGATTAGGTTAAATAAAATACATTAAAATTAATTTCACCAGTTATTGTTCACTTTTTTTACTGTCTGTGTCTAACTAGAAAATTTAATTATGTTTAAATTGTATTTAAAGTGTTTTCAAAAATTTATTTAAAGTGTATTTATGACTCGCATTAAATTTCTATTGGGCAGTACTTGTCATAGAATTTTAGAATAAAGGGAAGGCTGTAGCTATGTTAGAAAAAGGGTAAGACTCATGTTTTTTCTTCTTCTTCCCATTTTTCTAAAGTTTTTGCAATTTTGCTGGAGGATAAAAAGAAACAGAAATACTGAAAGGAAGGCCTAGTAATCAATCCCCAACCTTCCAAATCTCAAGACACAAAAAGTGCTAGGTGAGAGTCTCCTAGCTTTCTAAGACTCTTCATGGGAGTGAGACCTGCTCCATTCTGCACTGCAAAGAATCGCAGAACAATTAACAAGGTTCCTGCCCTCAGGGAGTATACCCTTTAGCTAGGTGAGAAGATAATCACAGAAATAAGGAAGACACAGGAGAGACCCCATGAAGGACCACTGGGGTTCAAGGGTGAAGAGAGATAGCACAGGGTTCTAAGGGCAGGCAGTATTTGATACAGCCTTCTGGTGGGGAGTTGGGGAACAGAAGTGGGGCGCTCAGGCAGGACACAGAGCACAGACCCCTGGAGAGCCCCTGTGAGCCAGAATCTTCAACATGAAACCCAGAACTGTCACCTGGGCTGTGAGGCTGGAGCTGGGCCTTGAGGAAAGGAAAGAACGCAGACAAGCTGAAAATGACATTCCTGGGCAAAAGAGGAAGGTGTACACCATTCACGTTAACTGGAGTGTTAATGTAGGGGAGGAACAGGTAGGCAAGTTGGGTATCTATCTAGAGAACATGGAATGCCAGTCCTTCCTAAATGGGCAATGAAAAGCCCTTGGAAGTTTTAGGCAGTGTACAAATAGCTTATAAGGAATTAAATAAATACATTTACAGTTGCTGTGCTTGAAGCTTAAGGGAGACTTGGGCAACAATTTAAGATGTAGAAAATTTAAGAAGATAATCGCCCAAGTTGGAGTCTGGCCAGCTAATAACCTTAATGAGTATGAGGTGAAATGGATAGGGCTGTGGTTTACATTTTATTTAAAAGACAATCCCTTCAGTAGCCCCAGATATGATAATGTAGACATAATATTGCTGAATGACCTGCCTGCCTTAAAAAGCATCCACAGGAATGAACCATCTCCCAGAATAATGTGAGCAGGGTAGATAGGGGCTTCCTCCCCTCAGGTAATAAATACTCACTGTGCTCCCTACTATGTGCCAGGTACTGAGGGAAGAAATATGACCAAAAGGAGACATTTTCTTTCCCTTCATAGTACTTGTATAGTGCTGGCAGATAGTCATCAAATAACAACACAAATACTATGTAAAATTACATACATTAAGTATAATATCTAAGTGTGTGTGCGTATATATTTGTACATATGAGAGAGAGAGAGGGTATGTGTATGTATATACACAAGTGTAAGTGGTCTGAGAGCATTTGGCCTTCAGAATCATAACGTTCCCTGCCATAAGTGAACTGTTTGGTTTCAACATCTACCTGTTAAGAAAACCAGGCTTTAATGGAAATGAAACTGAGATTAGTTCAGTGTTTTAAACCTCTTAGTTGATGCTTAGCATGTTAACTTATTATTGTTAACTGTTAGGTGTAATCTTCTTTCCCAACAAGGGCAAGACCCTTAAGAGTAGACACCACCTATTATGCCTTTTAAATCTCTACGGTGCTCACAAGGGTCTCAATTACATGGGTGAGCACAGTGTTAACCGTGCCTGTTTTCTCCTGTTTCCTCTGGCTTTCTCCCTCCACAACTATGTATCGAGAACCTCCTATGTGCCACAGTGTGCAACAGGAACTGACAGAGGCAGTATTCTCACACCAAAGTAAAAAAATTCTGAATTTAATGCTGACTATAAGAAATCCTAGTTTTTCTTTCTTTTCACTTGAAGTTATATTCTTTCTTAAATGCAGGTCTAACTAGAAGGGAGAAATCCAGAGCACAACTGCCTAAGAGAACATTAAGTGTGATAAACAGGCATTTAGGGAAAGATTTAAAAAATGAGAAATTACTATATACCACTGTAGCGCTACAAATGGCAATGGTGAAAATAACCTCTATTGCTAAAGTCAACCATGATAAGGAGGCAGTGTGACTAGTATAATCATTCTGGCCCATGTAGCAGGACTAACTTATGGGCTAGAGGACAATTATACCCCTATGTAAAGGCAAACTGATGGGCTGGCCACCAGGTCTTGCCTCCAACATAAACATAGTGAGCTCAGTGCCAGTAAACTACTGAGTAACACTCCCTAGTACCCAACCAAGGACACTTAAAACAAAAAATAATCTCTGTTTGAGAAAAGTTAACCCTATAAAAAAAATGGAGCCACAGTTGATTTTGCCCTCACTCCATTACTCCAGTTGACTGGCTGATGGTTTTAATTCCATCCTATCCTTCCCAGTGAGCTCCATGTCCAGCTGAGAAACTACAAGTAAGAAAAAAGACTCTTATGTGAACCCAGAATTCACACTTTAAATGATCCTCAACCCTGTACTTCAGTGTTACTTCCATTTGCCACCTCATAAGAGAGTAGCCCTGGTACGACATACTGCCAAGATTAATAGCTGTATCCAGGAGAAGCTCATCATCGTGGGATGATGACAAAATACAAGTATTCAGGCAAGATTTCTTTAAAATATCCTTCAATTTTTCTTCACCCCTATGGTACGGGAGAAGGATGGAACTTGACAATTGTCAGTTTCAAGTTCTAATCCCTGTCCTACTACAGAGTGGAATCATGATCTTGAGCCTGTTTCCTTGGATCTGATAGTAATGCTGGCAAGAGCAGCAGCAGTAGTAATTGTCCAATAATAGCATGGTCCCTTCACAGAACTGTTGTGGGAATTTAACTTTACATTGCAATATGGATGTTAGTCATTACCGATTTTTTTTACTTAGGCAAAAGGTAACCATTCTTTATAGTATTTATTTTATAGCAGAAATATAGGAGTATAGGAAACAAAGGATAAATGAAGTTTGGTTCTCACATTTAAAGCTATTTTCCCCTTCAAATATCCCCTATTCTTAAGTAGGATCCAATTCAATCAATATTGTCTCTTTAAAAAACACAAGGCACGTTTGACAGACAATCCAAATGCTAAATGAGAAGTCACCTATAACATAAAGATGCTCAAATCAAAGGAGACTAGAATATAGATTCACATCAAAAGAATGATTCACATCATTCTTTTTTCTTGAGACAGAGTCTCACTCTGTTATCTGGGCTAGCGTGCCATGGCATCAGCCTAGCTCACAGCAACCTCAAACTCCTGGGCTCAAGCAATCCTTCTGCCTCAGCCTCCGAGTAGCTGGAACTACAGGCATGCACCACCATGCCCGGCTAATTTTTTTTTTTGAGACAGAGTCTCACTTTGTTGCCCAGGCTAGAGTGAGTGCCGTGGCGTCAGCCTAGCTCACAGCAACCTCAAACTCCTGGGCTCAAGTGATCCTTCTGCCTCAGCCTCCCGAGTAGCTGGGACTACAGGCATGCGCCACCATGCCTGGCTAATTTTTTCTACATATATTAGTTAGCCAATTAGTTTCTATTTATAGTAGAGACGGGGTCTTGCTCTTGCTCAGGCTGGTTGCGAACTCCTGACCTTGAGCAATCGGCCTCCTCGGCCTCCCAGAGTGCTAGGATTACAGGCGTGAGCCACTGCGCCCGGCCAATTTTTTTTTTATATATTTTTAGTTCCCCAATTAATTTTATTTCTATTTTTAGTAGAGATGGGGTGTCGCTCTTGCTCAGGCTGGTCTCAAACTCCTGACCCCGAGCGATCCGCTGGCCTCAGCCTCCCAGAGTGCTAGGATTACAGGCATGAGCCACCGCATCCGGCCAATTCACATCATTCTTGAAGGGAAACTTTAAGAATCTAAGTTCCTCAAAACTTACATGGTTAAAATAATCATTTTATGATTATTTGCATAATGTCACAACTGCAATCCAAATCAAGAATGAGCCAATTTCCTCTGGTTCAAATACCACTTGGTTTTTTTTGAGATGGTGTCTTGCTGTGTTGACCAGGCTAGAGTACAGTGGTATCATCATAGCTCACTGCAACCTCAAACTCTTGGACTCAAGTGATCCTCCTATCCCAGCCTCCCAAGTAGCTGGGACTACAGGCATGCACCACCACACCTGGCTAATTTTTCTACTTTTTGTAGAGACAAGGTTTCACTATGTTGCCTAGGCTAGTTCTGAACTCCTGGTCTCAAGCTGCCTTCCCACCTTGGCCTTTCAAATGCTAGGATTACAGGTGTGAACCACCAAGCCTGGCCGTATACCACATTTTTAAAAATTACAACATTTAGTGAGAACTCAGAAGTCTAAGAGATCAAAGTATTTTGTTAGACTCGATGTACCTGTGAAGCAGTGTTGGTGGACAAAAAGAATAATAAAGAGCACGCTCTTTAGATGGGAAGGGGTTGGGTTCAACCAGAGCTAACAGTCATTTCCTTCATTCACTCCCAGTGTGACATATTTGGGTTATAACACAGGACAGGAGGATTCTGAAATCAGAATGGCAGCTAGTAAATTCTCAAACTGGGGCCTTGTTGATTGGCTCCCTGAGGCACTCCTCTCCCCTAGTCCCACTGTTTCTCTGCCACATCTCCTGACACCATGCCTTCACTCATTCCACTTGAGCCACTCTGGCCACTTCGTTTCTCCTGACTGGCCCAGGAATGCTCCTAGGTTTCTGCCTCAGTGCTATTAGCCTTGCCTTCCCTCTGGCTGGAATGCTCATTACCAGACAGATGCATGGTTCTTTCCTTCACTTTCTTCCAATCTTTGCTAAAATGTCACCTTGCCAGTGACACTTTTCTTGTCTGTCCTAATAAAAATTGCAGCTCTCGGTGCTATTAGCCTTGCCTTCTCTCTGCCTGGAATGCTCATTGCCAGACAGACACATGGTTCTTTCCTCCACTTTCTTCCAATCTTTGCTAAAATGTCACCTTGCCAGTGACACTGTTCTTGTCTGTCCTAATAAAAATTGCAGCTCTTCCTTCTCTGTTTAATTTTTCTCCATAGCACTTATCTGACATATTATATATATATCATCAATTATTACTTCATTTTCTATCATTTCCTCATCAGAGTAAGAGCCTCTGTTATTGTCTGCTTTGTTCACTGCTATATCACCAGTATCTAGAACAGTGGCTGGCATGTAGTAGATTCTCAGTAAATATTTGTTGAATGGTACAAGTGAGTGAACAAATTATAAACTATTCCATCTGTAAGACTACCAAAGTCAATCCTTCAACTTCTTTGAAGAAAGAAAGGAGACAACAGGATTTAGGATAACATGATTAAGACTTAAGAAAGAACGTGATGGCAACGTAAATCAGCCTGGATTGGGGAAAAGGTGTAGTCATCATCTTATGACCTACATCTTCCCAGTATCCTCAAACTTAAGAATGTCTAAAAATCATCTGACTGATTATTATAAATATAGATTCCTAGGCTGCCTCCATAAAGACTGATTTGGTAGTGATTCTGATGTGGGTCGTCCACAATCTACCCCTTGAGAAATACTGCCTAGGCCGGGCGCAGTGGCTCATGCCTGTAATCCGAGCACTCTGGGAGGCAGAGGTGGGAGAATCGCTCAAGGTCAGGAGTTCGAAACCAGCCTGAGCAAGAGTGAGACTCCGTCTCTACTAAAAATAGAAAGTAATTAATTGGCCAACTAAAAATACACAGAAAAAAATTAGCCGGGCATGGTGGAGCATGCCTGTAGTCCCAGCTACTCAGGATGCTGAGGCAGTAGGATCGCTTGAGCCCAGGAGTTTGAGGTTGCTGTGAGCTAGGCTGATGCCACAGCACTCTAGTCCAGGTAACAGAGTGAGAGTCTGTCTCAAAAAACAAAAACAAAAACAAAAATAAGAGAAATACTGCCTAGGGCCACTGCTGGTTAGATGTGAGACTTAGGAGAACTCTTATCCATATAAGTTCACCAAAGCAATTTTAATTGATACCATGGTAAAGCAATAAGCACTAACTATAAACAGGTCAGACATGCACAAGAGATAATCTTTTGCACGTGTGTACTTTTGACTAAAAAGGTAAGTCTCTCTCCACAGTCATAAAGATTTCTGTGGTACTTAAGGCAGTGTTGTACCCAGGAAGGTTGTTATTCCAGGTAAGTACTTTAGTTCAAGATCATTAAGTCAAGTCCACATTAAGTAGGCTAAACTCATGGCAAATTCTGGTTTTGCAATAACAGGTATTCACACAGTCTGTTTTTGTGTTTTTCATAAAAGCCAGACCTTCCTCATGTTTCTGCCACACAGAAAGCCACACGTTAGATAAAGGATAAAGTATATGACCTATCAGAGTGACAATATAAACAAAATGAAATCATAATGGTTCCAAATTTGATCTTGAATAAACAAACAAACCCAGGACACCCCCCACTACAGAGCTAAATCAGTAGGGCCATTCATAGCACACCTAAGGACAAAGATTGAATAGCTGCTTGTTTAAACACTGGATCACTGAAATAAAAACACAAATCCTCTTCTCAATTTGCCAGTTATACCACTGAACCGCTACAGAGAACAGATAACTACACTTTGTGTCAAGAGTGGAACTAGCTCTACAGATGTTTTCTCCAAATTCCAAGGAATGGCCCTAACCCATAGGCTTTTATTCAAGGCTTTTAAGTTTGTTTTTCGAATGCAGAAACAGCTGGTGCCTACCCCTCCAGGGAAAACACTAGTTCTGGAAAGCCACCAGTTGGGGAATAGCAGGTGGAGGGGAGGAAGAGTGGTTATTTTCTTCTTTTATTACAAATGAACATGTTCCTTTACTCAAATCTTTTGTCCCAAGCTTAAAATGCTCTTTACACACCTTGAAAATAACAGTCATCGGAGCTGGAAAATCAGTGGTGCCCAGCCTGTTTTACAGACATTCCTGAAGTGTTCATTTACAATAATTTTGAACCAAAGGAAATTCTCATGGAGGTCTAGGGTATCACTGACCTCAGGAGTCTTTGGTGTTGTCCCAAACTATGGGCCACTCTCTATACTAGTTATAATAATTTCTTGAATTTATTACAAATAATACTAATTTTGAAAGATGACTCCTACTAATAACTTACAAACAGTTCCCCATTACATCTGACATATTTTGCTAAGGATAAATTAGAGCAGGTAAGGTATGTGATGATCCTCCAAAGAATCAAAAAATAAGGGAACCATGCTACCTAAATATCCCTGACCACATTTCTTTCCAAAGAGGTGAGTGCTCTGCTAAGCCCCACAAGTTCCAAGTTGGTAGCGGCCAGCTACTCGGCTTTCTCAATAAACTCACCTTCTCTCCTTGGAGTGATGGGACTGAGTCCCGCAAACTGTGAAAGCTGTCTTTAATGTGGTCCCTACGTTTTCGTTCCAGTGCATTATGATGAGCCCGTTTGTCAGCCTAGAAGAATGGGAGAAAGAGCACATTAGGAATGTCACTCCTTTTGCTTGGTACTTGGTGAGTGGGGTACAGCCTGGAAGTATATGCTGTCAGCGCTGTCCCTGGCGAGTGGACTGGGAAGGATTTGTCGAGGTGGGCAGTTAGGAGTCTCCAGAATTAGGCTCTGCTAAAGGGGGAGAAAGGGGTGAGCAAGGCTTGCGACAGGAACATCCAAAGTAGCTCGATGCATCCAGCTCATGCATAAGTAAAATAAAAGTTATTCATGGGGACAAAGTGTGATTCTCCTACAACATTAGTGGTCCCAACTTACTTATGTGACAGAACAGCCACCAGTCTGTGGTTAGGAGGTGACTATGGAAAGCTCCAGTGGGCCCCTTCTTAAGATGTGATCACCCCAACTGTAAGAGATTCCCCAAGTTGGGTTGCCCAGAAAAGGAGTTAAGTCATTGGTGCCTTGCTTCATTCCATGTGAAACCATCACCATGAGTTTCTGGAATTTCTGGCCTGGTCTCCAGCCCGCTACAAGGCACTAGTTTAAGACCTTCTCATCAAATCATACAATAGAAACTAAAACCTTTAAAAAACCCAGATGCATGAATCTGAGATCATTATGACAGAGCTGATAGAGATGCCAACTGCATTCTGAGTTTCTGTTTTTTAAAGTAGATCCAAGGTGCTATCCTGCCAAGGGCTTCCCTTCACACAGACTGTGCCAGAAAGGCAGTTCTTAGAGGGCGGACCTGACACCCGCATACTCAGAATAAATTCCCTCAGGTACCTATGGCTAATTTGGCAGTATCTAAATATCCCAAATCAAAGTATTTAACCTGTCCTGCTTGGAATCACAAAGAACAATCAACTGGAAGTGGACAAAGACTGCCAACAACAAATCAGGAATGACAAAATGCACTGGCTTCAGACGTAAGAGACAGTACTGGAGATCACAAGAATGCTTCAGCAGGTCCCCATTAAAGGGACACCCCCTCTCCAAAAGCAAGAACTTCATCACACCTATACTCTGGAAAATATACTTTGAGAATTTACCATAAATACACAAGTTGCACTGAGCTAACCTAAAGAGCGAGTCTGCATATGGAAAGTTCAGGTAGTTTTAATCTACTCAGAGTTTCAGGAATTTAAAAAATGAAGCAACAAAAGTAAATAACTTGCCTTAGCACAAGAATAATGCAGCTTCAAATGAATCCTTGTACTAAACAAGATGTACAGGCAAAAATATAGTATAAAGACAAGTTGCTAGACACGGTGGCTCATGCCTATAATCACACAACTTTGGGAGGCCTAGGCAGGAGGATCCCTGAGACCAAGAGTTTGAGACCAGCCTGGGCAACACAGTGAGACCCCATCTCTTAAAAAAAAAAAAAAAAAAAGCCTGGTATGGTAGTGTGAGCCTCTAGTCCCAGCTACTTCAGAGGTTGAGGTGGGAGGATCACTTGAGCCCAGGAATTCAAGGCTACAGTGAACTATGACCATGCTACTGCACTCCAGCCTGGGTGACAGAGTCAGACCCTGTTTCAAAAACAAAACAAAACAAAAACAAGAGTTGTGGGAATGAAAGGATTTGAAATTCTCATATTATCTAATCCTAAATGTCTGAGTCATTATGTAGGAAGAGGCAGAGAGCTCCTGTGGTCATTTCAGTTACTTCCTGGTCTCTCTAGCACAATACCTCACCTACAGCTTTGTTGAGTTGGACATGTGGTTTCAATCACAACCATGGTTCTCCATACCATATCACTTTTTTGGGGGGCAGAAGCTTGGAGCACTTCTAAAGCTGTCTTCATCTTGTTAAGTCTGAATTCACTGTAAAATGAATGCTTATTGAACTACAATGATATACGGAATATTATGGGGAAACTGAGGCTAGAGGTAGGTACTCTGTCTTATTTATTACAGCAAGAAAATTGTAGATGCCTTCTGACAGATGAAATAGCTTGAAAGAACTAAACATATTTAAGTACCTACTCCCTTTCTAACTTACTATTTTCTCTAGTCATCAATACAAAGGTAAGTTGGGCTGGGACTATACCTAAGGAGCTTAGAAGGCCAAGGGACAGCATTTGGCAGGTATCTGCCTCTCCTGTCTCTGCTAAATAATACCTAGGATGGTTTATTTACATGCAAATTAATCACCCAGCTTTGGTCTCCAGCAGTAGCCCAAGACACTCTCACCTACTAAATCACCCTGATTCCTGGCCCTCCTCCCAGCTTAAGAGCTGTGCACAGAAGCAGTGACACCAGAGTTACCCACAATCCCTCCTGTTGATACAAATAAAATTCTAATTGTCTTGTTTTCTTTCTGGGAGAGCCTTACAAATCTCAAATGGCTGGAATCAAGTTGGACTTGGTTTCATGTGGGCCTGCACTAGAAGGGTGGAGCTAAGTATAATCTGACACCAGAATCATCCCCATAATGCACTACCCCCTTCCCATTCACTGAGCCCTGAAAGGACTCAAATGGACAAGTCTTTTGGTTAGAGGATTGTAAGTGAACTTGGCTTTGGACCATCGGCCGAAATCTTGGCTTCTCATCTGGGGAGCCAGCCAAGTTTGAGAAGTTGGCTCAACAAGGAAAGGCAGCAGTCCACTGCCTGGTAGAAAGCCTGGGCTGGGGACTGTTGTTCTCAAAGTAGTGGATGGAATTTCTGTAGTGGTTCCAGGTCCAATTTAACTAGTAGAAGAGTGGAATCTTAGACCAATCCCCGCTGCCATGTCCATTTCTGAGCTGCTACCAGAGTCAATTTTACAGCTCTCAGAGACAATGGCAAGCATGTTATTTTTCCTCTTCCCTAAGACTCATTTAAAAGAGCAAGTTAAAAACATGCAGAACTAATATGCCAAATTCCAGGCAACTCTGAATTAAATATCTATATCACGAGTATTTTAAAAGATCACATGAAGAACTGAAAAATCTTTACACAAGGGTAAGAATTCTCTTTGGGAAACATTTCCAAACCACAGACCCATCCAGCCCAATAACTTTGCCCCCTTCATGGAGGGCCAGTTGGCAGGCTCACCACTGCCTTGTTAACTGTCTTCACTTGCTGGCAACCCTTTGTGAAAGGGCCAAGATTTCAGAGATTAGAAAGAAAAACTGGGTGAAGACTCCCAGTGTAAGGCATCTAAGATCCTCTCACAAAGTTGAAACTGGCTTAAAAAAAAAAAAAGCCACAATTGTGTCTTAAACAAATAAAAGTCAACTCAGATGAGCCAGCTTTCTCTCCCCTGTACTGAGAATCATGTTTGATAATGAAAACAGACGGTACTGAAAGCACCCTTGTGGAATTAATTAGGCTCTATTCTAGGAGACAACAAAGGTATTCCTGGGCTGTACAATAGGCCCCCAAATATCTCCCCTACACATGCTATAGGAGCAGTGGCTGGATGCTGCCCACTCTTCAAGTACACTGGATTTGTATAGCTGGGTTTCTGCCAGAAAACCCTTCCTTTAGGGCATCCCAGTCTAACAGAAATACTAAGGGGCTGTGCAGTGGCCCACAGATGCTGAACAGCAACTCCCCCACCAAATCACTTCCAGCTTTGCCATCTCTGCCAATGTTTTTACTCAGCCTCTCTCAGTTTTATTTCTATCAAACTTTCCACACTGGCAGCCAGAATAAAAATCTTCACCTACAATTTGTCCATCTTTGACACTCACCAAGCACGTGTATCTTAAGTGTTGTTAAATGTTAAAGGCAAACGGTATTTTGTTAGACAAGAAGTTGCTAAACTGGCAGGAGGTCATTCAAGCTAAGGAGGTCTATTCAGAAAATTGAGGGAAATCTCTTGAAATTATTTCCTTCCAACTTATTGCATGGAGAATACGTCTTCGTTCAAGCATTACATCAGTCAGCAACCTTATTTCCTCCAAGTTTTAGGAAAATAGCATGGGGAAATAAATGCTTCCTCATTCAAGGATGCACAAGGTTCTCCAGAATGATGCCATTTCTTGCACTCTAACTGATATCTAACCCTATCTACAAGGGGAATCTTCTCAATCCCAGTACAAAGTTCTTAGCATACAGAGTATTAGAGTTGGCCACCAAATATTTACCGCCTTTAGGAAATTTAAAGCTTGCTGTTTAGAGGAAAATAGTGTTCCTTACATTATCGAGCTATTTGTATTAACACTAAGGACACAGAATGCACAGGCCCATAATTCTCATCAGAAAAGACCTATTTATTAATTCTGATAGATAAGAACCAGATAGAACAAAGCTGAATTTCTAAGTAATTTAAAATATTCATTTTAATCAACGTGAAAATTACAACATGAAAGAATGGGCAGCTAGGATGAGATAAACTCACTAAGGTCCCTAACAGAAAGATACTAATTTTAATTTCCCAACATCTCTCCTGTTTGTAGCCAACTGCCTGGCATACATTTCCAACGTTATCTAATGTATACATTTGTTTTCAAAACCTTTCCTATCATTTGGCGCCTAAAAGAACTTGAGGACACTATTATCCAGACATGGCATCATACTACAGCCATTTAAGAAGAACGCTTTTGTCAGGAAATTTTATTTGAAAACCAAGTTGGATTCCTTTCATCATTACTTGAAAAAAGACTCTTTTAAACATAAGAACATCTTTTAATAACAGACAAGCATATTTAGGAACTTAACCTGGCATTTCTGTTATCTCTGTCAACACTCTAAGCAGAAAGTACACGCATCATGCGGCACTTGTGCCATGCAACCGATTCCAGGTAAAACAGTTTCCTGAGTGAATTCCAATCTCAAGAGAAGACCAAACTCATTCTCTTCTGAACACACTGCAATTCCTAAAGAAGCAAAGAGCTCTGAGAAGTTAAAAACATTTTATACCAGAAAGGTCCAGAAGTAGAACTGCAAACGTCTTTTTTTTTAACCCCCCCCCAATAGGTATACCATAACTACAACATGTTCAGGTGCCATGAAGGACAATAACTGGAAAAGGACTTGTGTTTCCTGACCAACACATTAACCCTACACTTCTTGTTTACTTTCACTCTTTCACAAAGAAATTTCCTAGGCAAAAGTAAAGCAAAGGGAGTCCCTTGCATAAAACATACCCATCCCAGAAATTAATCTTTAAAATGCAACCGTTTCCTTTCAAAAAATAAAAATAAGATAATATCTGTGGGATTCTGCGATGTATTGTATTTAGTAATAAGATATTGTTCGGGGTTACTTCCTTTAAAAAAGCTTACTGGTCACTGGAGAAGCTGTTTTCCGTTTATACTGAAGCAACAGAAAAAATATTCATCAAATTAGTTTCACTTTCTGTTATAGTTAGCCTTACTTCTTAACTCTGTTCTTGTTCAGTAGCTCACAATTCTCATGCAGTACGGCCTAGCTATTGTAGTGACATTATAAAACAAGAATGAACGTCTCTTTTTACATCAGGACCCACAGAACCTTTTCCAAATAACTTTTTTAAAGTTCTTCTCTAGTTCTAAATATTTGGTTGTTCATAGTCCACATCTTTTTCTGAACTTTTTTGTAAGGCAAAACTTAGGAATAGCTTCCTCCTAAAATTTTTAAAAATATATTTATCTATATCAAATCTCAGAAAGTAAGCAGATGCATTCATGGAGGGAAAAAATGGAATCCTTTTTACCCTACACATTCACAATAATAGTTTGATATACTATAAAATTTGTAACACATCTGCTTTTTCTTTCCATGCTATTGTGATTATCTTATACCAGATAATATTTAAAAGTTTCAACAAATAGATGAGTCAAATTAAAAACAAAGAGTCAAATCTACTTCCCTTGCTAACCTCCCAAAATTAAAGGTAAAAATCCTAGGCACCTTAACAGCAAACCAGAAACATCTAGACAAAACAATGAGATTAGCATTCTGAGAGGAGAAACATTTTAATAATTTAATAAACAAATTTACATCAACACCCACGTGGATGAACATTTTGAAAAGCAGAAAGCTTTCAAGAACTGTGAACCAAAATTCACAAAGAAAACTTTTTCCTCGTTGGAAAGCCAAGATAATTTCAATTCAAAGGATGATTCTGCAAAGGAAGCCTAATCAGTCCTTACCCTCCAACCTGATCAAACCCTGAGGCAGATTTCACAACTGGAGACTTGGAAGAAAATAAAATGTTTTAAACAGGCTGAGCCCCAAACATGAGGATAACTGTAACTGAAAAAAAAGGAATTCAACTTTCAAATATATGTATAAGTATGTGACAATACTTCAAAGAGAAATAAAACAAATTCTTTTTAACGTCCATTAAGCAAGAACAATTTTTAAGAGCGCTGGAACAACGGCATCCTCAGATTTTATGGAAATAGCAGCTCTCAATAGATAAAATTTTTCTTAATGCCAATTTGCTTGGACAACCTACACAATCTTTGCTTGCTCTAATGAAAAGCAGGTACAACTTACAACTGTAGCTTTTATCCTGTGGCTATTAAATTCTTATGCCAGAGGTCAAAGTGGCATCCTGCAAACTCTAACAAGCCCCCAAACAACTGTTCCACATATCATTTTAAAAATCAGAAAAATAACATAATAACATAATATTTAGACTTCTAATCTTTCTTAAAAATTAGGATGATCTGGCAACAGTGAGCCCTCACTCTCACATAACAATCCACTAGAGTAGCTGCCCTTTTAGAAGAGGCACATGATCTCCAGTACCTAAGTTCTCACCTCTTCTATTTTATCCCTCCCCACAACCGCCACTGGGTCTCACTCTATTGCCCTGGCTAGAGTACAGTGGTGTCATCATAGCTCACTGCAACCTCAAACTTCTGGGCTCAAGGGGTGTACACCACCATGCCTAGCTAATTTTTCTATTTTTTGTAGAGACCGTGTCTTACTGTGTTGCCTAGACTGGTCTTGAACTCCTGGCCTCAACTGACTCTCCCACCTTGGTCTCCCAAAGTGCTAGGATTACAGGCGTGAGCCACTGTGCCCACTGTACTTTATTCTTGACTGTCCCACTGCTTGGCCCACACCGGCATTTGAATTTTTGACCTCCATTCTATACACTTCGTACTGTTTCCAACTGTCAAATATCAGACACTGTGATAAACTTATTTTTCTTCCCCTCTGATTCTGATTTATTCTGTCTACTCTTTGTTTTTTCTCTTAACTAATCATGAAACACCCACATTACTGTCTCAGATTCCAAAGACACAAGATTAGTGCATATCTAAAGCCACAGAACCATCTACTGAGAACATTAATATCAAAACTCTAAGCAATTATTGATAACATTATATGGTCTCACCTATCACCTTTCAGCAAAGCTGTCTCTGCAATGCCAGTTTCCTTCAACAATTTTTAAAATTTTCTTTATACCTGTCTTTTAACTCAAATATAAAGAGTCAGATCACAATAACCTGTATGGGACACTTTTATAATTCAACCTTTGGCTCTCCTACATTTCCAACTTTTGCATTAAAATACCATGCCATGCTAGATTCCACGGGTATGCAGCAGTCACATGACTTTTGGTTAAAGGTGATTATTGCATGTGGCTTCAGCGTCACACTACTACGCAGGTATGGTTTAAAACCTACTTGTTCCTAAGTAAATCGTTCGACCATTTTGCCCTGAAATAATACTACCACTTACTTCCGAATGCTGTATTTCTCATTTCCCACTTACATAGTGGCAGTTGGATCCCACCATCTGAAAACTACAGAACAATTCAATTCTTTGATAGAGCTCCTATCACTCACCTATAGTCACTGGAATTTATCACCTGAGAATCTAAAATTATGGGATTTGCAAATGCCCACCCCCCCCCGCCCCAGAACCAGCCCCACCTCACCTTAGCGATTAACGGGAGAGTATACTACAATATTAAAGGTACTAGAAGAATCTTTTTTTTCTGTGTGACCCCAAAAAGGACTAGAACTGAACGGAAATGAAAATGAAATGGAGAGTAGGAGACGTACCGCAGATTGAAACCTCGGTTGCTCTTCCTGGAATAAGAGAGAAAAAAAAAATAGAAAATATAGAAGTTATTTTTACACTTAACATTCAGTAATAAGAAAGAAAATGCCGGCGGCAGAGGAAGCGGCGGGTGGGGAGGCAGCCCGGCACCCCCTCCCTTTCTCCGTCTCCACCCTTTGCCCCCACCCTCCCACCCTCAGCAGGATCCGGTAGCGGGGTAGGGGGGTACCGAGCGCCGCCCCTCCTTCCGGGATCAGACACGGGCCAGAGGGGTCTTAGCACTGTCTCCTCCCCTCGGACTCAGCTCGGGCATCCAGGCACTCCCAATCCCTCTCCGCCCTCCCTCACCCACCAGGATCCGCGGGTCACGGGAGCAGGGGGGTCCTGGACCAAAGGGGAAGGTCCTGAGCAGCGTCCCCTTCCCCAGGATCCGGACAATGGGATCCCAGGCGCCCCTCATCGCTGTGCCTGGGATCCTGAGCGGGGTAGGGTGGGAGTGGAGGCTGCAGCACCCTCATCCACGAGAGAAGGTGGGGGTCCCAAAGGCCGCGTGTCTCCTCCCCACCTCCAGTCCCAGGAGGCCGCTCCAGCCAGGATCCCGGAGAGGAGCGAGCCGGGAGCGCGACGGAGGCGGTCCCGGCCCCGGAGCGAAGAGGAAGGAGGCGGCGGCGGCCCGGCCCCCTCCCGCCGTCGCCCCGCTGAGAGCCCCGGCCGCTGTCCCCGCCTGACAACCCGCAAGGGAAGGAAGAAACCCCGGGACTCACGTCGCTCTCCACCTCGATGTCATCGTTATCGCTCATTTCCTACGGCCCAGGGAGCGGCCACTGCAGCGGCGGCGGGGAGGGGAAGGGGTGGAGGGGAGGGGGAAGTCACCGACAACAACAAGCCGAGTCCCCCCACACACACACTCACTCACTCACTCACTCGCTCTCTCACTCACACACACACACACACAACACGGGTAAGAACCACCTCCTCACTGCAGCACCGGATCAACGGCGGCACGCACGCCCTGTCGGCCTCTTGCCACGTGACCGAGCTCGTCACGCCGGGGCAGCCGAGACTTGTAGTTTTTGTCCCTCTGACTGACGGCCTGGCTAGAGCCAGCAAAACTACAAATCCCACAAGGCACTGTATCCAGTCGACGCCTGCCCGGCTTGTTGACGGAGCCCAGAGCGCCTGCGTGTCCCGGATAGGGGGCGGGGAGAGAGGCAGCGCGGCGCCTCCTGGGAGTCGTAGTCCGCAGACCGCGAGTTGTCAGGAGGTTTTCCTCCTGAGGCAGCAGAGGAGGCTGCTGGGAAGACAGGACACGTGGAGGGAGCTGGGGCTCCCGGAGCCGGGCACGGTCTGAGCTCCGGGCGCCGGGCCCAGGGGACTGGGCGGAGGCTCACGGGGAGTCGCCAGCTGCCTAAATAACGCTGCCTCTCTTTGGTGCGACTGGTTTTACTTCGTCTCCTTGGTGTCTGAGTCGCCCCGCTTTGCGACTTGGGGCGTAACCCGCCCAGAAGGGAATTCTGGCGCGGCGACCGGGGGGCGCGGCTCGGGACGCCCACGCAGACCCTCGGGATCTGGTGGGGAGGTGTCAGTGGCAGGTGTTAAGTGGGGTTACAGGGCACGCAGGGTGACCGACCTTGCTGTGGGGCCGCTCGCAGCCACGAGAATCTTCCTATTCGAGAGCGACCATCCTCACTACTCAGCTAGTCACGTGAGGTTCGTACAGTCACAGAACCTCAACAGCCGGGAATGTGGGAGTGAGCCCCTTCCGAGGTTAGTGCAGCCCAGGCAGCCTAGGGAGTGCCCCACTTAAGAGTACCGTAATTAAGACTGCAAAAAGAATCAAAAAGGGAAACTTGTGCAGCAGCTTTCTGTCCAGTTAAAATCATATTTATATACTGTGACATGAGGTGTAATCACATCATTCCACCAGTATTTATTGAACACCTAACATGTGGCAGCACGAGGATGCCATGGTGTCTGAGACCGGGGTGGTCCCTGCCTTCGTGCAGCTCGCAGCTGTTCAGGCAAACAGGAGATTGTCCTGCCGCCATTTTAAGAGTGCGCATCAAGTCCCACGGGAAGAAAAAACAAAACAATAACAAAGACACGCTCCACCGTGAGATAAACCACCAAAATACTCTTTTATATCTGGTCTCCAAAATGAAGAAAATCTTGAACTTTTCCCATGAGTTGCCGATTCCAGAATGAAAACCATTTTATCCCTGACTTTTGAACACCAAATTTGGGTATATGTGGTCTCACAGACACTTTGTGCCATATATCCCCAGTGTGAGCGTATCATCCATGCTGAAGAGACAGATGTAAATGTGGCAATCCTTCCTTTACATTTTTTCTCTTAAATGTTTATTGTATTTCTTATTCATTGATCCAGTCCTACTGAAGTCTGCGCATGTTTGCAAGTGAACAAACATGGATGCTTGTTTCTGGATGCTTTTGTGTCCTAGGGTTCCTTTCACACTAAGTTGGGGAGACATAAATAAGCTGACCATTATGTGATAAGAGCTGATGGGCTATAAGGGAGACACTGGTGGTAGCTCTTGAGTAATTTAATTAACTGGATACTAGAAGTTAGGGCTCATTGATGATTACAACCAACAGTAGTTGGGTGTCTGCTATGTGCAGAGCACTATAAGGCACCCCTGGCTACAAGTTAAAATCACCCTGGGATCTTCAAAAAATTCCCATCCCTAGGCCACACCCTAAACCAATTAAGCCAGAACCTCTATGGGTGGGAACCAGGAAGCAGTATTTTTAAAGCTCTTCAGGTGATTACAATGTGCATGCACCCAAGACTGAGAACCACTGCTATAGAGGATACCAAAATAAATAAGGTAGTCTCCCAGTGAAGTGTACACTTTACAAGAGTGAATTTTATGGTATGTAAACAATTATATTTCAATAAAGCTATTACAAAAGAAAAATAAGAATTTTGGCTCACATGGAATCTAAAACCTGATGGGAGTAAATTATGAACACATATAATTGCAATGGAGACAAACTATGTAAGTGTCAAATTATTTGTACAGGTAGTGAATGCTGTAAGAGCTCAAAGGAGGGAGATAAGAGTACTAGGTGGGGGTGGAGAGGTATTGGTGATCAGGCATGTCTTCTTAGGTTGTCAGCTCCATCAGGACAGGGGCTGGGTCTGCAAAGACTGACCTGGATTTTGCTCATCATGAATCCCCAGTTGTTGGATGGAGGCCTGAGCAAGTAGGCTGAGGTGAGGAGGAATCGCTTTCCAGGTAGGGAGACTGGAGATTTTAACATATCTCTTTTTAGTAATCGATACAATATGAAGACATGTCAACCTCCTTAATAAATTTGACCTAATAGATAAAACACTGCACCCAAAATTGCAGATTATGTGATTTTCAAGCACTCCTGGAACATCATCTATGAAAATCGACCATGTGCTAAGCTATAAAGGCAAATCTCAACAAGTTTCAAAGAACTATAATCTTAGAGTGCATGTTCTTGGACCTAATGCAATTAATGCAATTAAAATAGAAATAATGACAAAAAAACAACTAGAAAATTCTTATAAGTTTGTGATTTAAATAACTTAAATGACCCAAATGGAGGGATTTTCACGAGCAAAGCATGTATGCAGGAAAGAATGAGGTAGATGAGAATAGAAGTTCGCTGTAGTTTTCATTCCTAGTGTTTTTCTGATGTGAATAACAATCTAGGAACCTAAGAATTCATTTTCATCTCTTTGCTAAAATCCATGTGAGCTCTTCAGGACTGGACCCATCGGCCCCTGCTACATTAAGTGAGGTCCAGTGTCCAACACATCACTGGGAAGCTGGTTAGGAATGCAGAACCTCAGGCCCCACCCCATCATAGCGTTCTGTCCGGGTAATAAATATGCACATTATAGTTCGAGAAGCTCTGAAGGGGGAGAGGAGAGTGGTAGGTGGGCATCCACACTACTGCTTGACTAAAATCACTCTTTTCTAAGTCACCAGCTACTCCTTTATTGCCAGATTCAAAGCGCTTCTCTTACCAGTTCTGATGGTGGCCTTCTCCTCTTTGGTTGGCCACTCCTCTTTCTCGAAGGCCAAGAACTCCTGTACTTTTCTCATCCCTTCTCTGATTCCCCCTGCTCCATCACAGTTTGAGTTCCAAGGGCTCTGTGGCTAGCACTCAGCTCATTTCCTTCCTCCCTTGCCCTGCTGGGAGCCTTTACCTCCTGATGCTTTGATGAACATCTCTCTGATGGTGACCCCAAGTCTATCTCTCTCTCTCTTTAACTCTAGATTGTTATGTGATATTTATTTCTGGACATATCTACTTGTATTATTTCACCAGCAACTCAAAACTCAAGGCTTGTGGATGAGTGAGAAAAAGCAGGTTTTGCTATAGCATTTGGAATATGAGCCATTCATATAAAATTGAGCATATCTGTATATGTGTGCAGAGAAATGCGTAGAAGGGTATTCATTAAAAACATTAAAAGCATATGTCTCTAGGAAGTGAGATTTCCAATGATTTTCCTTTTTCTTTTCTTAAGTGAGCAGTACTGTTCTCGCCAAAACAGTAGAACTATTAAAAGACAACCACTATCTTAGTAAGTCCACTATCTTTCCTAAGCAGCAAACTTCTCAAACCATAAGCCTTAGGAAGACAGTCCCATCCTTTCCCCATGTCAGTTGTGCTTGCTTTCTCCTTATTTGGGGGAGGGAGTGTAACCACTGGCATCACCACAGGAACCAGCTGGCATACTCAAATTAGGATCATTTGGAAGTTCGTTTTTTTTCTTTGAGCTCTGTTGCCCCAGCTGGAGTGCAGTGGTGTCATCATAGCTCACTGCAACCTCAAACTCTTAGGCTCAAGCAATCGCCCTGCCTCAGCCTCTCAGAGTGCTAGGATTACAGGTATGAGCCACTGCGCCTGGCTGGGAATTCCTAGTAAAGAGGTGTTTCACAAATATGTTGGCAGGGTATAAAGAAACTGCAAGGGATTGCACAGTACCAGTGGGACCCTGTTCCCACTCCTAGGTGTACAGGGGAGAGGGGACAGAGTGGCAGCCAGAACTGGGAAGGGGTGCTGTGTGGAGAGCGCCATTGTAGTTCCAGAGCAGTTGGATCTGGGAGGCCAAAACAAAGATCTCTAAGCCTGGTGAGGGACACTATCCTCCTCTTCTCACATCCTTAGGGAAAACATAGAGCTTCCAGTCCACTCTACAGAAAGGAAAAAATATGGAAGGAATACTTCTGGCATCTCTGCTGCTCCTTTATTTCCTGTTGGAGGTGTGTGACTGACTCATCAGCTTGGTGAGCTTGAAGGAAAAACCGGTCACTTGTGGCTCAGCTCTTTCTCCCTGAGCTGTAAGGACTTCTCCTCTCCTCTAATGTAGGGGTCTGTTGGGGAGGAGGCCTGTAGAGGCCCAGCTTTGCTATGACGGGCTGGGTAGGATTAATTCAAGAAATATCAGGGAGGCTGGGAGTGGTGGCACCTGCCTGTAGTCCCAGCTACTTGGCAGGCTGAGGCGGGAGGATCGCTTGAACCCTGAAGTTTGGGCAACAGAATAAGACCCCATCTCAAAACAAAAACAAAAGCAAAGTAAAAATAAATAAATACATATCGAGGAGGCTACACGGGTTGAACACTGTTTTCCAGTTTAGCCTTATCAATAGCGAAGCTACTATTTTTGTCTCTGTGTGACTTGTGTCTCTGTCTAAATTGTTCCAAATTCAAAGTGGGAGACCTGAATGTTATTTATTGGCCCTCTTAGACCCCAACATCCCTCCCACACCCACCAATTCCTCATCTGGTCAATCAGCAAGTCTGGAATGTTCCCGGTTTTTCATGCTGTTAGCTCCTGCTGAAGTCCTCCTGCCTCATTCAAGTCTCCGCTCTCTCTCACCTGGGCAGCAGCCTCCTAGTGGGTCTCCCTGGCTCCAAGCTCGCCCTTCTCCTGCCATTCACCCTGCAGCCAGCGTGATCTATCTGGAGTGACACGTCTTCACTCCATTAAACATTTCATCCCTTTTAGTGAAGTCAGGATGAGCCTAGACTCCCTAGAAGGGCACCAAAGGCCCTTCATGCTCGGCTCCTTTGCCAGCCTCATCTCTCAGCTCCCATCTCTCATCTGCCACACTCCAGCCATGCAGAGTTTCTTCCCTTTCCCCCAAAGGACCATGTTTTCTTTTGCCTCCAGGAATTTCCACACACTGCTCCCTCTGCCCTGAGTGTTATCTCCTCCAAATTACTCCCACTCGTCTCCATTTTCTTCTCACCCTTTGGAGCTCACCCATCACCCCTTCCAGGAAGTCCGCCTGGATTCTCCAAGGATGGATTAGGTGCCCATCTACTGTTCCTGTAGCACCTGGTACTTTCCTTCTCATAGGACTTACTGTTCTGTTTGTCACTTCCTGTTTGCATGTCTCTAGGTTGATTGTAAGCTCCTCAAGGATACAGCCCTCTGTATCTTGGGGTAGCTTTATTCAAGTACACAAGGCTTTGCATTCAATAATTTTACTCCCATCTCTGCCAGATTTGCTGACTCTTCCTCTACCTGACTGCTTGCTGTAAGTCCTTGGCTCAGTTCTTTCTCTTAGGTGTTCATGTCCATTGTCATCTATATGTCGATAGCCTGCTAACGCAGACTTCCTTGGAGCCCTCCATTTGTGCATCGCACATGACATCTCCTCTTAGGTGTCACTTAGGCATCTCAGACTTTCGGATTTACCTCTTCAAAATAACTCTTGAGTCCCCCAGCTCTCCCCAAACTGATCTCCCACCAGTCTTCCCTCTCCTCCAAAATGGTGCCGCCATCCGCCCAGTTACCAAAACTGGAAACCTAAGAGTTAAATTCTCCTTTCCCTTCCTTTTCTCTGCCCTGCACTCCCACCATGAGCAAGCCCTGTGGCTCTACATCCAGAACAGCGCCCACTCAGTTTACTCTCCCCCTTCTCCACCGTCTTGCCTTAGTCAAAGAGCCTGCCACATAGGAGGCACTTAATAAAAACTTTTTAAACCAATGAAAAGTTGGTTTCCTACTTCCATACTTGCCCCCATTCAAATCCATTCTCTGCTCAAACAGCCAGAGTGATTGTTTACAAAGGTAAATCTCTGTACTTAACCTTCAGTGACCTTGACTTCACCTTCTTACCAGGCCTGTGAGGCCCTGTGTGACTTGGCCTCCAGCTGCCTCTCTGACCACAGCTCTTACCTCCCCTTCCCTCATCACCACCCCCAGGTCTCCCTGGCCTCCCATCACCTCCTTGCAGTCAGAGGCTTTGTCCCCCTGGCTGGATGCTTGTTTCCTGGCTTTGGAAGTGGCTCATTCTTAGCTGTTCTGAGAGGCGTTTTGACCTCATGGTAGGCAGCATTTACTACCATTCTCTTTATTTGGTGTTTGTTTGCTTATTTATTGACTGTTGCCCCAGTAGATCATAAGCTTTATGAAGCCAGGGACCTTGTCCATTTTGTTTTAGTCATATCCCATGGTACCTGACACATGGTGGGTACACAATATGCTATCGTCTGAATGTCTAAATGTTTGTGCCCCCCCCCAAAGTTCATATGCTAAAATTCTAACCCCTAAGCAATGATATTAGGAGGTAGGGTCTTTGGGGAGGTAATTAGGTAATGAGGGTGGAGCCCTCCTGAATGGGTTAGCGCCCTCATGAAGTAGGCTCAATGGAGCTCACTTGGCCCTTCCACCATGTGAGGATGCAGCAAGAAGGTGCCATCTATGAGGAATAGGTCTCCAGCAGACACTGAATCTGCTGGCACCTTGATCTCAGACTTCCCAGCCTTCAGAACTGTGGGAAATGAATTTCTGTTGTTTATAAGATACCCAGTCTGTGGTATTATGTTATAGCAGCCTGAATGGACTAAGAGAATAAATACTATGGGACCAGCCAGGCACAGTGGCACACACCTGAAATCCTAGCACTCTGGGAGGCTGAGGTGGGAGGATCACTTGATGCCAGGAGTTTGAGACCAGCCTGAGCAAGAGCAGGTGTGACCCCCTCTCTACTAAAAATAGAAAAATTAGCCAAGCATCATGGTGCTCACCTGTAGTCCCAACTAGTTGGGAGGCTGGGGCAGGAGGATTGCTTGAACCCAGGAGTCGGAGGTTGCTGTGAGCTAGGCTGATGCCGTAGCACTCTACTCAGGGCAACAGAGTGTGACTCTGTCTCAAAAACAACCAACCAAAAACCCAAAATGAATGAATAAATAAATAAATAAATATTATGGGACCGAACTTGCAATTGTTTATTTCCATCCTATCATATTTTATAGCCTACATGAATAAATGTTCAGTTCACCTTTGCCAGGTGCTAAGAAGAGCTTCCCTATCTGACTTAAAGGTCCTGGAGTTGGTGGAAAATGAAGAGTGCTCTTTGTTTATATCATGCTCCACACAGTGTGCATGACAGGGCAGTCCCCACTAATAATGTTCAGCTCTGAGTTATTCTCAAAATGTTTTTCCACAATCCTGGGGACTCAGGGGTCATGATGGAGAGGAGAGGATTAATTTCAAGTGCCAAATCTGTGTTCAGCCTATACTTTACTTGAAGTCCTTGAATTGACTCCTTCATTGGAAAATCAAAGGCATTGGTTTGTAGCTCTTGTAAGAAAAAGCCAGCAGAGGATGTTTTGTTAATACCAGGGTTAGTTTCCTGACACACATTGGAAGTGTGTTGATGCAAGTTGTTCCATTGATCACTTTGGCCACTGTTAATTATATACAATAGATTTTATATGATACAGGAGAAATTTCAATATAATAGAATAATATAATATTGAGCACATGTGTCATATCATACGGTCAAAACCCAACTTACAAAGAACAAACAAAAACCACAGATATTTAATGGAGATATTTGAAGTTGAATGAAAAAAAAATGCCTGTTTCAATCATAGTCTCCATTCTGACACTCTCTAAAAGGCCAAATATATTAATAGTCCAAGAGACAATTTAGATTTTTTTTTTTTTTTTTTGAGACAAGGTCTCGCTGTCTCCGGGGATAGACTACAGTGGCATCAGCCTAGCTCACAACCACCTCAAACTCCTGGGCTCAAGTGATCCTCCTGCCTCAGCCTCCTAGAGTGCTAGGATTACAGGTGTGAGCTACTATGCCCAGCCTACAATTTTGAAATGTTAAAAAAAAAATTATTCAATGGCACTTGTTAAAGCACCCTAAGGGAGACTCTATTCAGGTCCATTGCGGTAGGTATAGGGACCACTGCAATGGGGTCTGGCAGAGGGGGAGAGGGATTGGGCTCAACTCTGAATGCAGCATGGGCAGGTGAGAATTTATAACCAAGGAGCAGGGTGAGGGTCAGTGGAGGGAGAATTGCCAAGAGGAAGCATCAGGGCCAAGGGGCATTATGGATAAACTGCCCTAACGGGATTCTTGCTGACGACAGGCCAGGTGAGCAGACATCCCCTGAGGATGGTGGAGGGTGAAAAAGGAGCCCAATCAGATTGCAAAGGTGATAAGATATTGAGAATGAGAGGTTCTTGCTAAACCGATTTAGCAGGATTCTTTGCTAAAACTGGATTTTAGGAGGAACTGCATGGATGGGGCTGGCAGAAGATTCAGAACCCCGACTGAAGTTTGGCCAAGCAAAGAATCTTTGTCAGAAGTCACTGCTGAGAAACTGACAGATTGCCCAGCTTTGATCCTGCTTCTTGCATACAATAGCAAGAATAATTTGCCTACAAACTCCAAATTCCTTTTATTTTGGAGAGACAGGCCCCAGCGCCCTTGGTTCCTCTAAAGAAGTGTTCTTTGTCTCCTCCCTGTGACAAAACTAGGGACCTTGAAAGGAAGATGGCTCTCTGAGGTTTTGTGGATTTTGGACACACATTACCAAAATTTAATTAACAAATTAATTTATCAATTATTGGTGTTATTTAAACCGATGACTTAAAACATTAGACATTGATAGGAAAGAAAAAATGGGAGAGAAAAGTAACTGCAGGGGCTTAAAGTCTTGGAGGCCTCCCCAAGCCCAAATGGAAACAGTGCCAGGCAAGGGGCCACAGTCCGAAGCCACCGAGTCCACTTCCGGCCACAAGCCTTACCCTCCCTCAGTGCAAAGGAGAGAACCCGCTCTAGGTGACACAGAAATGAAGATGAAATGAAATCATATATGCAGTAGGATTTTGTTTTTGTTTTCTTTTAATGGAGGCATAATTTACACAAAGTAAAATTTAGGGGACAGTTCTGCCAGTTTTGACAAACAAATATAGCATGCAAACTGGCACCAGTTCTATCAGCCCCTAAAATTCTCCTGTGCCCCTTTCTCCTGAACCCCTCCTGCCACCTCAGACCCTGAAACCACCACTGACATACTTTTTACCTCTGTAGTCTTACCTGTTCCAGAATGTCACAGAAGTGGCGACATATAGTATGGAGCCTTTTGGGTGTGGCTTCTTTTCCATGCACTTGAGATTCACGCAGGTTTTCATAGGTGCCACCAGTTGGTGCTTTTCATTGCCAAGTAGCATTCTCCTAATGGGTGTGCTACAGTGTGTTTAGCCATTCACTGGCTGAAGGACATTTGGGTTGTTTACAGTTTTTGACAATTTTGAAGAGAATGGCTCTAAATGTTTACATACAGGTTTTTGTGTGAATATAAGTTTTCATTTGTCTTGGATAAGTACCTAACAGTAGGATTGCTAGGTTATATAGTAAGTGTATGTTTAACTTTATAAGAAACTGCCAAACTGTTTCCAAAGTGTTAGTACAATTTTGCAACCCCACTAGCGATGTGTAAGTGTTGTGACAATAATTTTATCTACACATCACTTATAAGGCAATAGAAAGGCAGATAGAAAGAGATTTTCCCAGGATGGAGAAGGGCAATTTAGAGATAATTCTAAATTGTTTAACAAATTCACCAAGAGAGGCCATAGCAATCAGCTGAGAATGTTTAGTGCATCTTCTGGGCAACGTTGCAAAGAATACTGTTTATTTAGTATCACAGTTCATACTCACAAATATATAGAGAGTATTTACTATGCCCTGGGCATTGGGCTTCCTGGTTTATGCAGATCTTCACAATGACTCTTTTTCTTATTATCCTGCCTTACAGGTAAGGGCGTGAGGCTCAGAGAGGGCAAATAACATGCCAAAGGTGCCTCAGCTTGTGAGAATCCTAACAGGGATTAAAATCCCTGTGTGTTGGATTCCAGACACTGCATCCCTGTAACAGCTCCCGTCTGCTGGCCTGCTAGCCTTTTAGCTACTAATAATTGCTAGTTAGTAGCACTCTTTAGATTGCACCTTCTGCTTTTCCTCGCACACAAAAACTGGGCCAGTAACACTGGGCAGAACTAAGGCTTTCTGCCAGCCGGCCCTGAACCTCTCTGCTGCCGCTCTTGCACAGGGCTTCCCTTCCAGGCTCAGTTCTCGGCTCTAAGCTTCCTCAGAACCATGCCATAAGTCACACACTATGTCTTTGGAGAATATTCTGGGAAGAAAGCCTCTTGTTGATCTAACTGAATGTGGAAAGGTCAGGTGGAATGACCATCTTTCTCCAGTTTTGAGAAGGTTGAGAGTCTAGTGCCCAGAGTGTGACTTGGATCTCCCTCTCCAGTTCTTGCATTGATATGGGTCCATCCCCATGACCACATGGAAGCACGTGGAGGCAGAGTTTTAGGGAGACAATCTTGTGCTCCAAATGATGGGTGTGTTAGAGCACCTTGGGACTCCAAGATCGGTAGAGCCGTGACTCTGAGCTGACAGGGAACCTGGAGATCACACAGCCTCACCCCTGGGACTCACTAAATTTTTATCTCTTCTGGAATCCTGAGTCCACCACTTACTGGTTGTGTGCTGTGCAACCTTGGACAAGGCGATCAACCTCTCTGTGCCTAAGTGTCTCAGTCCATAAGTGATCCTTACCCACAGAGTGTTTTAAGGATTGGACGACTAGTGCTCAGAACACAGTGCCAGACAAATAGTAAGTGTTCAATTAATTCCAGCTCAACATCAGTGCAACCCAGGACTGTTAAGTGACTGACTTCTAACACCGGCGTTTCTCAGAGCACAGTCAAGGTTAGGCAGCGTGGTGCCTCAGACTGGACGCTTAACTGGGACACAGAAGAAATTTGAGGTTCAGAGCAGATTAGCAAATTAATTAACTTTGTGATTTTGTGCAGTCACTTAACTTCTCTCATTTTTCCTGAATAAGCCTTTACTTTTTTCAACAATTACCTTTGAGAACTTGCCTGAGGGGTACCATACTGGCCTTTTAAAGTGAAAACATAAAACGAATTGTCTCGCCAGTCCTCTCTTTCGGATTGTGACACCTTCCTCTATTCTACTTAGTCACGGTTTAAGAACGAAGGATCCTCACGACTAGAAAAACATTCAGTGTCTTTTCCCAGGAAGATACATTTCTTAATAATAGTAATACTAGGAGCCACAGGATGCGGCACTTTCTGGTCCCAGGGGCTGTGCTGAGCCCTGCATCCTGCCACAGAAGCCTCCCAACAGCCCACTGAAGATGAAGAAACTGAGGCTGGGCAAGGTCTAGCAACTTGCCCACTGCCGCCCAGCTAGTAGGTAGGTGGCGGACAAGCACCTGAGTCCAAGTTTCTGATACTGAAATGTGAAATGCACGTGCTCTTAGCCACAGCACTACTGCCTTGGGTTAGAAACATAAAAAGAGAACTTCACAACGTGAAGGGCCCATAGAACTGACCTTGTCACATGACCCCAAATTACTCCTTTTTATCAAGCCCAGCATAGTTGCGGCTCTCTCTGTCAAGTTCCAAAACTCCAGTTTGCAGACCAGTGAGTTGGAGAAGCCCAGCTTGCGAATTCCTTATGAGGATTGAGACCCTTTTGGGGTTAGCACAGTCCGAAGTTGCCATGCGCTTGACCAAGACAGGAGTTCAAGGGGGTTGGGGCAATGAAAGGCAGCAGTCTGTGACCTAGGCATTTGGGTGTCTAGAGCACTTGGGTGGTCTTTCTAGGGTGAGTGGACAAACGCTGCCAAAGCTGTCATGTATTTCCAAATTCCAACTGTCACTTCCAACTGCCAGCGCCGAACCTCGTGCTCCTGGCATTGCACTCTGAGTGTGGTAGGGAGGGCAGAGCCTGGCACAGCCTGCTTGGCTAAGGACAGCGTAGCTGTCTTACCCTCTTCCTTCCAATGGGGCCAGTGGCTTGTGTGACCTTGGACCAATCTCTCAAGGATCAGTAGAACTATTTAAGCACTAAGCATATTGATTAAATAAATAGGAATTATAATGTATGAACAATTACTCTGTATTTATAGAAATATTTTCTTCTAAGTCACAATCCTCCCTACCACCTCTTCCCCCAGCCCTGTAGTGAAATTACAGGCCAAGTGCTGTGGCAATTTAAGAGAATGAGAGGAAATTTGCTTGGAAATAGGAGAAGGAGAAGAAACTGACCTGGCTGGTTTGGTAACAGGTCCAAAGAACACAGTGTCCTTTGGACGCTGACAGCTGCTGGAATAAGTCTGTTCTTGGTCAGGCCGACCCTCTCTGGCCAGTTGACTCGTGGCAAACAGAAATGGAAAGCCCACATTCATGCAAAGTCCTCTCCGTCTTTGACAGGAGGATGTGCTGAGATGGGAGATGAGAGAGATTTTTACTTACTGATAAAGGAGGGAAAGATGTCCGTTATGAAAGCGACATAAATGAGCAGGTTATAAAACACTCTATACCTTAGTATCATATTTACATATTTTTACAGACACAAATGAATGTCATTAAAACATCTGGAAGAATATTCACAAGCTGTTAATAGAACTGGGATTAAAGAAGGCAGAAGAGGATTTTCATTTTTTATTTTGTATACTTTTATAGTATTCGAAATTTTCCTAAAGAGACTGCATTACCTTTTCCCCCTCAATATTTTTGGTATTTAATACAACATCATTTTTTAAAAAGTCAGATTCATTAAAGTAACATTTACATATAGTAAAATTACCCTATTAAAAGTGTTTGGTTCTGGGAGGCTGAGGCGGGCAAATCACTCAAGGTCAGGAGTTCAAAACCAGCCTGAGCAAGAGCGAGACCCTGTCTCTACTAAAAAATAGAAAGAAATTAATTGGCCAACTAAAAATATAGAAAAAATTAGCCGGGCATGGTGGTACATGCCAGTAGTCCCAGCTACTTGGGAGGCTGTGGCAGAAGGATCGCTCGAGCCCAGGAGTTTGAGGTTGCTGTGAGCTAGACTGATGCCATGGCACTCTAGCCCAGGCAACAGAGTGAGAGACTCTGTCTCAAAAAAAAAAAAAAAAAAAAGTGTATGGTTAGATGAGTTTTGACAAATGTGTATAGTCATATAACCACCACCACAATCAAGATATAGAACATTTCCATCACCTCCAATAGTTCTCTTCTGCCTCTTTGCAGCCAATCTCCTGCCCATACTCCTAGCCCCAGGTGAAACCACTGGTTTGATTTCTGTCCCTATTATTTAGCTTTTTAAAAATAATGTCATGTAAATGGAATCACACACTAAGCATGTAGCTTTTTGTGTCTGGCTTCTTTCACTTAGCAAAATGCTATATAGATTCATCCATCTTGTTGCTTGTAGTAGTTTGTTTCTGAGTGATGTTCCAATGTAGCATAGTTTATCTGCTCACCAATGTGGCTTGTTTCTGCTTTGTTACAAATACAGCTGCTATAGACATTTGTGCACAGGTTTTTGTATAGATACATTTTTCTCTATTATTGGTTAAATATCTGGGAATGAGATTGTTTGGTCCTATGTTAAATGTATGTTTAACTTTATAAAAAACTCCAAACTTCTCCAAAGTGGCTGTATCATTTTGCATTCCTGTCATGAGTATTCCAGCTGCCCCACATCTTCACTGCTTTAAGTATTGGCAATATTTTTTTAATTTGAATCATTCTAGTAAGAGTGTAGTATTATCTCATTATGGCTTTAATTTGCATTTCCCTAATGACTAGTGGTGTGGAACAATTTTTCATATGCTTATTGGCTATCTGTATATCATTTTTGGTGACATTTCTTTAACTCTTTTGTGCATTTTAAAAAACTGGGTTATCTTTCTATTATTGAATTGTGAGTTCTTAATATGTTCTGGATATAAGCTCTTTATCACCCTTGTGTTATTGCAAATATTTTATTTCAATCTATGACTTGTCATTTTCTGAGTAATGTCTTTGGAACAGGAAAAAGTTTTCAATTTTGATGCAGTGTGTTTTTTTCTTGAGTGGTTTGTGCTTTTTGTGTCCTATTTAATAAGAAATCTTTGCAAAACCCAAGGTAACAAAGATTTTTCTTATTTTTTTTTTTTAGAACTTTATTGTTTTAGCTCTGTTATTTAGGTCTATAATTCAAGTTAATTTTTTAACAGATTTATTGAAATACAATTCACATACCACACATTGAATCCATGTAGCAGTCCCCAGCCTTTTTGGCACCAGGGACTGTTTACATGGAAGACCATTTTTCCACAGATTGGGGAGCTGGGGAGGTGGGGGATGTTTTCGGGATGATTCAAGCGCATTCCATGTATTGTGCACTTTATTTCTATTATTATTATATTGTAATATATAATGAAATAATTATACAACTTACCATAGGTTGAGGATCCCTGAAAAATGTACAATTCTATGGTTTTTTGTATAGTTACAGAGTTGTGCAATCATCGCCATAATAAAATTTTAAATATTTTTGTCAATCCTCAAAGAAGCCCTGTATCTATTAGTAGTGACTTAGATTTCTCCTCCTACTGCTCAGGTCTAGGCAATCCCTAATCTACTTTCTGTCTCTATAGATTTGCCTATGAATTAATTTTCTCATATGGTGCAAGGAAAGGATCAAAGTTCATTTTCTGCACATGTATGTCCAATTGTCCTAGCATCACCATTTGTTGAAAAGACTACCCTTTCTTCATGGAACTATTCACCCTGGTATGTTTGTCTATAATCAATTGACTTTTATGTGTGGGCCTATTTCTGAACTCTCTATTCTGTTCCATTAGTCTGTCTACAGTATGTCAAAGCTACATTGTCTTAGTTACTATAAATTCATAAGAGATTTGAAATGTGGTAATGTAAGTACTCCAACTTTGTTCTTCTTTTTCAGAATAGCTTTCACTATCTGAGGTCCTTTGTATTTCCATACAAATTTTAGAATCAGCTTGTCAATTTCTGGAAAAAAAAAGCCTGCTAGGAATTTCATTGGCATTGCTTTCAATCTTTAGGTTAAGTCAGGGAGAACTGACATTTTATTGAGTCATCTGATTCATAAACATGGTGTATCTCTCCATTTATTTAGGTTTTCTTTAATTTTTATCACCAACATTTTATACTTTTCAGCATAAGATGTTGCATATATTTTGTTAGATTTATCTCCAAGAATTTCATGTTGTTTTTTTTTTTGCCCATCCGTGTACTTGTAAAAATGTCATGTTTTTTGATGCCAAAGTAAATGTTATTTTTTAAACTTAAATTTATAATTATTTATTGCCAATATCTTGAAATACAATTTTTGTATGTTGCCTTGTATTCTGTGACTTTACTAATCTCACTTATTAGTTATATTTATGCTTTTATATATTCTTTGGAATTTTCTATATAGATGATAACACTTTTATTTCTTTTTGCCAATTTATATGTCTTTTATCTCTTTCTCTTGCCTTATTGCACTGGCAAGGAACACTAGTTCAAGTATTATATGAAAGGGGTAAGAGAAGACTTCTTGTCATGTTCCCAATTTAAGAGAAAATACTTACGTTTTCACCACTAAGTATGATACCTTTTATCAGTTTGAGAAAGTTTCTTTTTGTTCCTAGTTACCTGAGGGTTTTAGTCATGAAAAAATGCTAGATTTTGGCAACTTTGCAGGCATCTGGGTCTGGCTTCTTATCCTCCCGGTTCCTGTGTCTGCCTCTTAGCCATGTGGTCTCTGGGTGCCATATTGTTTCCTATCCCAGGGAAGCTGGTCCAACAAATGCACCTTGTTCCATGTAAGTACAAACTCCAGCTCCACTAAAATTCAACCTCTGAAACATCTAGAAGCCTCTCATTCTCTTCTAGTACAGTTAGTATAAAGGCACACCTAGGCAATACAGATGACATCCTTTTTTTTTGGACAGAGTCTGACTCTGTTACCTGGACTAGAGTGCCATGGTGTCAGCCTAGCTCACAGCAACCTCAAACTCCTGGGTTCAAGCAATCCTCCTGCCTCAGCCTCCTGAGTAGCTGGGACTACAGGCATGCACCACCATGCCTGGATAATTTTGTTTTCTTCTTTTAGTTGCTCAGCTAATTTCTAATTTTTTTTTATTTTTTAAATAGAGACAGGGGTCTCGCTCAGGCTGGTCTTGAAATCATGACCTCAAGCAATCCTCCAACCTTGGCCTCCCAGAATGCTAGGATTAAAGGTGTGAGCCACCACACCCAGTCTAGGTAGACATCTTTATGCTCTTCCCACTTAGGTCTTTGGCTCCACTCTCTTTAGAAACATTCTATGATGATTCATTCAAATGCAGTCCCTACACTCAAGGAAGGGAGGGTCTTGTAAAAAATCTGCCTATTACAGTTTCACAATACGATAATAACCACATTATAAACATGCTGTTTATACAGTATGAGTTAATGTATTTATGGTATGAGGAATGTCATTTCTCATATACCAGGTGAGGTGGTAAAATTATGTCTGGAGGGCACATATGTCTGGAGGGTAGGCTCGAGAGTAACTTTGTCTGCAGGCAGGTGAAAGCTTGAGATACTTTAAAGCTATTTTCTCAACCAAGTGGTTTAAAATTTAAAAAATAATTATGTAAATTTTATCTCAATAAATTATTTTTAAAAATTGCACCCATCTCCAACTCAACATAGAGATAGCTGTAAAACCTTCTTCAATGTGTAAATAGTTTAAATTCCCTTGGTTAAAATAATTACTGTTTATAATAGTTTCAGGGAGTAAGCCACATTGGACCAGGCTTACCTGAGGGTGAATTTTATGCAGATTTTTCTAAGGTAAGAGTCTAGATCAGGTGTGGGCTCAGCTCTATGATTTGTTCTGTGATGCTGACATTACAAGTTTTTGAGCTTCTGTTGTGAGAGACCCTCAGAAAATTCCCAGTGGGGCCTGAGACCTCATAACACTCCAAGAAATGATTTTTCCTTCTTGTGGAAAACATATAAGATGAATAGACTTGTAATTATTTATTTTACAAAACTTGTTACAGTGTTTATTTTTTTATTTTTATTTTATTTTTTATTTTTTGAGATAGACTCTCACGCTGTTGCCCAGTGCCATGGTATCAGCCTAGCTCACAGCAACCTCAAAATCCTGGGCTCAAGCGATCCTTCTGCTTCAACCTCCCGAGTAGCTGGGACTACAGGCATGTGCCACCATGCCCAGCTAATTTTTTCTATGTATTTTTAGTTGGCCAATTAATTTCTTTCTATTTTTAGTAGAGATGGGGTCTTGCTCTTGGTCAGGCTGGTTTCAAACTCCTGACCTTGAGCGATCCTCCTGCCTCTGCCTCCCAGAGTGCTAGGATTACAGGCGTGAGTTACCACACCCGGCCTACAGAGTTTACTATGTGCTTGGTATTATACAAATAATAACTCAGGTAAGCCTTTTACCAGCCCTTGGATGTGAGAACCACCATTAGTCTCATGTAGCTGAGGCACAGGTGAAGAGCTGGAGCACAGAGAGGTTGAGTGTCATGCCTAAAGTCTCCCAGCTGGTAAGTGGCAGAGCCAGGAATTAAACCCAGGCAGTTGGGCTTCAGGGTCTGTGTTCTTTAAATATCATATTATGGTGCTTATCTATTGTGATTAAGCAGAGAATGTCAAGATCCAAATGTCCTTCCCAGAAGACAGGCTGATAATTGCAATAAAGGAAGAGAATGATGTCTACCAATTTCCTGTTAAAGTAGCTGTATGTTTAGAACTCATACATTTTTTTTTTTTTGAGACCGAGTCTCACTCTATTGCCCTCAGTAGAATGCCATGGCGTCAGCATAGCTCACAGCAACCTCAAAATCCTCTGCTCAAGCAATCTTTCTGCCTCAGCCTCCCGAGTAGCTGGGACTACAGGCATGCACCATCATGCCCAGCTAATTTTTTCTACATATTTTTAGTTGGCTGGCTAATTTCTTTCTATTTTTAGTAGAGACAGGGTCTCGCTCTTGCTCAGGCTGGTCTTGAATTCCTTACCTTGAGAGATCCTCCTGCCTAGGCCTCCCAGAGTGCTAGGATTACAGATGTGAGCCACTGTACCTGGCCTGCTTTTTATTTTAGAACAGACACATTCTCTCAGGTCCCAATGTAGTGTAAGAGTTGTGATGGGACGTCACCATGGGCTGACAGTTTTGCTCTAAGGAAAGTACTAAGTGGAGACAAACCATCTCCACCTTGTTGACAGAGGCCACACAATGGGTCTGGGCTGCTCTCTTCGTCCTTCACCCCCAACTCCACTGAGCTGCCCAGTTTTGGGGCCATGGACCAATCATATAATGGAAGAATCTCACTCTCCTATGGGATAGGAACAGTGTGGATATTACTTGATGCTTCATTTAATAGGAAATCAAGAGAATGTAAATTTCTTTTGGTTAGTCTTTGTCTTAAAGCTCTAAAATATCTACTTTGTTGTTATAAATAGGGATGAAAATATCATCTGAGTCAGATGGGGGAGCACCCCTAATTTTACCAGTCATTTAAAAAGCCTCCCTCAGTTATAATCAGTACATGTTTTGAAACTTAGGAGAAAAATATTTATTATGGTGGTGGTATAACCATGTTTCAGTATCTGAATGTAATATACATAAGACATTATTTTAAGCACGTATTATAGAATCCTGGGTTTTGCCCTCACATCACATCTTGCTATGGAAATAACCTGTATGTCTTAAATATGATTATTGATAGTACCTTTGTTATTAAGGTTTTTCTATAGCTACAGGATTATCTTCATTTGCTTTCCTTGTCATTGTTTGGAGGAGAGTTTTTAGGGCAGCTGAGTTGGGTTTTGCTAGTGAGTTTGAAGTAGAGTTTTAAATGGCATTTGATGAGAATGAAAGTAGAAGAAAGGAATGAACTCAGAAAAGTTTTGCCTGGCTACCACATTAGAATGAGATACGGTGCATGGAGAGGGATGTCCCGTTTATTTTATTTCTACTCCCTGCAAACTATCCCATAAGCAGTAGAAGCCCTGAACACTCCTGGCATCAGCAGAGATGGCTGAGGAAGCATTCCTGGGTGCTTCTGCCCCACACTCCAAGTTTCTCGGTAGGAGACATGCTCAGAAGGGGCTTCCTAGTAGGGGCAGAGGGTGATACTGGCCCCTGTGGAGGGCGGCCAAAAAAAAAAAATAAAAGATTTTTCCTAGTAAACGTAGCTGAGACAGTGAAGATGGGGGTCAAGTTCTCCATGTTGTAGAATGATCCCTGGCCCCCTCCAAAGACACTTGAATCTCCCTGGTCTGTTAAGATGTCAGTGCAAGGGTAGGTGAGAGCCTGGTGTTGACTCTGGTAGAGCCCGATTGCCCAGATGCCTTCTTCCGGTTTTAGTTTAAACCACTCTTTCCTAGTCACAGATTCTTTGACCTGTTGAGCCCCCGGTAGCCACCAAAAGCCACCTCCACGTCCCAGTAGTGTCTGCCTGATGAGAACCCCACAGTCCCCAGCTCCTAGAGGGAGAAGCTCAGACTGCTTCTTACCTGTGTTTATCACACTCACTCTCCACTTCTTGGAGGTGAGCACTGGTAGTTTCCGGGTCCAGGATCACATCATCTGAGGAGAGAAGACCAGAGGGAGTGCGGGAGGGCAGCTGAGGCCAGGGATGAGGGCAGTTTAGGAAAGTGGCTTTGAGTCAGGGGAAGGTTGTAGCTGGATGGTCTCCCAGGGACAGGGACCCAGGCCTGTGCCCACTGGCTGTCAGATGACTGCTTCTCCCAAGACAGGAAAAAACACTCCAAGTGTGGCTCAGTTGCCAGTGGAAATACAGTCACACCACTGGAACCTCCTGCTGGGCCTGGCAGCAGCACGGTTGGAACTAGGGTGAGGTGGGCCAGGTGACTTGGGCATGAAATCTAAGGTGGCACCCACTCTTGGGGTAGCACAAGTGCCCGGTTCCCAGAGTTCTGGCCTCTTCCCCAGCACTGGGCTGTGAGCAGTCAGGGGACACCTTCTTTAGACTTAAGCTTTCCTGCCGTCCTGAGGATGCCGGCCAACCTCGGCCTGACAGCTGGGCTACACTCAACGCCCACTTCCCCCTCCTCCCTCTTCACCATGAACGTCACTAGCCTCACCTAGGTGCTTCCTTAAGTGCTTTGAGACACTTTGGGACTAGGAGGAATGCCAGGGATGGAGCCCTGCCTGGAGCCTGGAGCCCTTTCTGCATATTCAGGGCGGCAGGTTGCTGTCAAACCTGTCTCCAAGTCTCCAGGGTTTGCCAGACATTTTATCCCCACTGCCTTCCATAAGTAACACGGGCTGGTGCCCATTTAGACAGCTTCACTGGGCTTGTTACTCTGAACAATTTACCTCCTGTTTCCTCCAGGGCTGTCGGCACGTTTTCTAGGGAGAAAAAAAGGAAAATGCTTAGAGCTCGCAGCCAACAGGTGCTCTCCACATGTATCTTCTTCGTGCTGAAAACAAAAGCCAGGGCTGCTTCCCAGCTGCAGGTAGGTGCCTGGCCTCCCTCCCCCTGTTCCTAGATCCACAGGGACCACCCCAAGGGAAAACAGGAACCTTTGAACTCATGCAGGCTCTGACCGAGTTGTTTACTCTTTGGGGAAAGTGTGGATTTTCTTGCCCAGTTTAGTTAACTTGGGGATGAATGGTTTACTTTTCATGTTCTCACCCCTTGAAATAAACAGCAGGTTTTGCACATCAAGGATGAGCAGGCTGCACCGTCTGGGGGATGGTCATGCTGGAGACTCAGACTTGTGGGGGGAGGGGGGGAAGGGCATTTATTGAAACCTTAAAATCTGTATCCCCATCATATGCCGAAATAAAAAAATAAAAAAATAAAAAAAAATAAAAAATTCTAAAAAAAAAGGATGAGCAGGCTTACTTCTTAGGCATAAGAGGGAGAAAGGCAAACTGAATACCCTACTCCCCGGAAGTGGCATCTGGAAGAGAAGAATGCAACCTAGGAATGAGCCCGCTCCACATCTGCAGGGCCTGGGGCAAAAGAATGAATGGAGGCCTGCCTGCCATATGGCTACATCATCGAAAGGTATACACCAAGCCACCAAACTGCTTAATGAAATAAGTTGTGGCTTCCTACCTCCATACGGGTATCTTTTTTTTTTGAGACAGAGTCTCACTTTATTGCCCAGGCTAGAGTGAGTGCCATGGCATCAGCCTAGCTCACAGCAACCTCAATCTCCTGGGCTCAAGCAATCCTGCTGCCTCAGCCTCCTGAGTAGCTGGGACTACAGGCATGCGCCACCATGCCTGGCTAATTTTTTCTATATATATTAGTTGGCCAATTAATTTCTTTCTATTTTTATAGTAGAGACGGGGTCTCGCTCAGGCTGGTTTTGAACTCCTGACCTTGAGCGATCCGCCCGCCTCGGCCTCCCAGAGTGCTAGGATTACAGGCGTGAGCCACCGCACCTGGCCGATATGTGTATCTTCATAATACCGCAAAGGTCAGTTTCAAATTTAGCGTTCTTGGACTCCTCAGGGCTTCGCAAGGGAGCTGCCAAGTGAGTGCTCGCCCAGACCAGAGAAGTGCAAATTGCAGGCCCCGGAAGTGCATGCAGAGCTGTCTAGGAAGGAAATTCTGGAACTGTTGTCTAGAAGAGGGGGCTGAGGCTTGGGCATGCAGTGGGCACATCAAAAGTGATGGCCCTGAGGGAGGGTGGCTGTAGTGGAGACCTGGGGCGGGAGGCACTTTGAAAGTCTAGGAGGATATCTCTTGCCCAGGTGCAAGGGCAGCACTGCCGGTAGTAAATGGTTCCCTTCTAGGCCCTTCCTTTTCTCTGGAGACACAGTCTTCTCAAATTCCCTGCCCTCACATGTGTTCTGGATCAGCAGGGAAGAAGCCAACAGAGAAGCAGTGGGCCCAAGTTCAATGCCACATGGATGCCTGTCTACAAGAAATCAAGTGAACCATCTTCTTATCAGCTGGTCAGATATCTTATCAGCTCCCAGGCTTCTGGCAATTGCTAATCACCAGTGCATTGGATTGGAGCCACTACCCCAGTGAAAAATTGCCATTCCGGGTGTCGGTGGGATCCAGCCAAATGCCTGGTCGAATGGAGACCTGGGAAGGTTGTTAACCATGTCCGGGCCCGCCAGACTAACTGTTTACCTTCAGACAGTTTCACTCTCTGGACAGGGAAGCACAAGCAAGACATCCTGAGACAACACTGGCCTCCCCCCCACCCATCCCCCCACCCCCACCCCACATCCCCGCCACCTGTTTGAGATGCTCCTGCTAGTCTGTGAAGGAAACAGAGGGCTCAGGTACTCTCTCCACCAGCTAACCTCCGTCCCACCCTGCACGAGACTTTCCGGCTTTTCCTAAAATCTGGCTTTTCCACAGCCTCCTTAACAGAGTGGACCAGCATTCATCCTATGCCTTTGTTTTATACACAGTTTTATGACTGGAAATAACCTGCTTATCATAAATCCCTCCTGTGGGATTTACGGAGGTATCGTCTGTTGTATTTTGCTGGTTCTTTTACACATTTATTTAACTTCATCCATTACTCAGAAAGAACATTTTGTATTCTACGTCTTAATTACACAAGAAAGAAATAGTGTCCAACAACATGGCCCTAACTGTATTGATTAAGATTTTCTTAATTTAAAAGGTAGGTTTCCTTTTACTCCCTTGGTAGTTCTCTAGCTTTTAAACATGTTTTCTCTATAATGTGCTAGGAATGGCTCATGAGAGGGGCATGTTTGAGCCTGCGCACTTCCAAGGGTGCACGATGCTTTCTTTGAGGAATAAACTGAGTTTTATTGTGCCTCGTTTTACAAACTTCTTTGCAAAGGAAGGACAAAAGTACATTCTAGCTTTTGTTTTCTCAATCACTAATGTCTAGTTTGTCCTCTGACTTCTGTATCTGTCTTTAACCTCATGGAATTGAGGGGAGCTTTCAACTTTCACTCTCTCTCCTGGCTTTGTGTGTGTGTGTGTGTGTGTGTGTGTGCATGTGCATGAAATGTACATAAAATATAATTTACTATTTTAACCATTTTAAGTGTATCATTCAATGGCATTAAGTACATTCCCAATATTGTGTAACCATCCCTACTATTTCCAGAACTTTTCAACACCCCAAAGAGAAACTGCACTCATTAAGCAATAACTCACCATCTCTTGGCATTTTAATACTTAGCTCGTGCAGGGTTTAAGTGAATGCACTTTAGAACTAAGGAAATGGAGTTGAAATGTTGGCTCTGTCCCTTTGCTAGCTCTGGGACCTTAAACAATGTACTTGATCTCTTTAAGCCTTGGTTTACTCATCTGCAAAATGGAGCTAATAAGAATCAGAATGACAGCCCTCACAGGGTTGTTCTGTGCACATAATATCACACAAAAAATGTAGTACCTGTAGAAAGACAAATATTGTATATTCTCACTCACATATGGGAGCTAAAAAAAAATTGGTCTCTCATGGAGGTAGTAAATAGAATGGTGGCTACCAGAGGCTTCCCCCAGGTCCCCAGCCACTGGCTCTAGCTGTGCTGCAGGTGTTACTATTCTAAGGATACAATGTCAAGAGTAATCAGGAAGTCAGGTAATTAACACTGTCCCTCAGTTAGAACAGAATGCTTTCTTCCTTGTCCTTCAGAAATTGAGAGAGTTTGTCAAACCTACAGGCAACTTTCTGCCACTCAATTTCTGTTTCTAGAATAGAGACAAGTAGTCACATGAGCATTAAAGCAATCACATGCATCTCCTTTCCACCACTGCCCACAGTTGCTGCCCTGTAATTTCCTTTTCATTCCTATTCTCTTATATATCCACTGTATGAGAATTAAATAAGAGACAAAACATAAATATAGTTCAGAACTTTAAAGCGTATGTCATGCGATGTGACTCCGAACTGAGTTTTTGCAACTCTAAGGTTATCTCCAGCTATCTTACAGGATAACCTTAATAACAAACTTCCCAGAACATTAATTTTAATTAATTTTGATTTAAAAAATGCATGTATTTCTAAGAGAAGAATGGGGTGTGCCATGACATGAAGTTAGAACCATGTGTATGTGGGTGTGATTATGAAAAGTCTGGAAATAAGTGAGTTATTCTGTAAAGCATGTGGGTGTCTGCTTTGTGGTTTAGTTCTTTGGTCTGGTGTTGGGCTCCAGGGGAGTATGTCTATCTCAAAACATGCAAATGGGAAGAGTTCAAGGAACAGGACTAGTTCTGCTGCATCTAGGCTCTTCTTGACAAGTACCATTTGCAGTGACTGGGTATGAAGAATGAAGAGGGAATGTAAAAGGCAGAAGGCAGGTGCCCAGGGGAGCTCACCTGCTTGGACCAGGAGGGTGTGTGCTAAGAGAGAATAGCAGATAGGGGACAAGTATTCATAAATATTCACCATCAAGAGCCTGAGTATCAGCTAATTATGGGAGCTGAAACCATCTGAACCACGAGTAGTAGCAACGCTTTTTAAAAATAGCCCAGAGGTAGTAAGATATAAAGTGATCAAATCAGACTTAAATAACAGTTAAGGTAGTGCAACAGTATCCAACTTGTGTTTATGAGTAACTTTTTTTTTCTCCTCTTCTCCTAAGCCAGGGATTGGCAAGCCACTGCCTGCTGGCAGAGCCCAGCCACCACCTGTTTTTGTTCGGCTCTTGAGTTAAGAATGTTTTTTACATTTTTAAATAGTTTGAGGGACAAAAAAAAAACCAAAAGAAGACTATTTTATGACAAGCGAAAATGATATAAAATTCAAGTTTCAGTGTTCATAAATACAGTTTTTTTGGAGCATAGCCACACTTATTCATTTATGTACTGTCTATGAGGCGAATAGTGTCACAAAAACCACATGGTCCTCAAAGCTTGAAATGTTTACCATCTGGCCCTTATCAGAAAAAGTTAGCTGAACTCTACTCTAAGGCGATGCTTTCAAAGTGGGAAATTAGTAGCTGTTCCCTGAAAAAAGGGGTTCCATTGACAAATAAATTGGGAAATTCTCCTTTAAATAAAATCGAACCAGTTTCTTTAATAAATTAATGTGATGTAGAAATCTACAAAAAAGCATGCAGAGAAGGGAAGCAGAGTATTTGGGGTTTCCCAACATTATTGGCTGTGAAACCTTCTTATTTTCTTTTCTTTTTTTTTTAATGGGCTCTTTTATGTGATTAATCTTCCAGGGAACATGACTTATTGGTAAATGCTGCTGAAAAGTAATTTGTGATTTATGTATAAACAATGGGGAGAAAAAAAGTCCTGCTACTGAAAACACTGTTAGTAGAATTTCAGGGAAAAAAATAGTTTTTTGTTTCACAAAACACTTTAGTGGGTTATTTGGTCATGAAAAGTTAGGTTCCAGGAACTTGATCTGGAAGATGGAAAATGGACACAAAGAGAGGATTAAGCAATTCTGCATAGTACGGTGAGGGTAATTTGGAGTTTGGGGGTAGTCTAGGAAGAAGGCTTGAGAAATGAACAGGATTGGAAAAGAAGGAGCTGAGAGGGTCTATGGGAGCTAGAGAAGAACCTGGTGGGGGAAGTTGGCCCATGAGAAATTCCTGGGGCAGAGAGGGTTACAGAATATCAGCACAATGATGACCAGGACTGGCTATATAATTTGTGCAGCCTAAAACAAAATGAAAATGCAAATGTTCAAAATGTAGTAAAAAAAAATATGCTGTTAGAGATACTAAAATATGAAGCTCTTCCCTTTCAACTGCAGTTTCTCTCTTGATCTGTCGTGCTGTTTTTAATTTGCTATTTAATGTCATGCTCCCTCAGGCATAGGGAAATCCACACAGATCTTAGCAGTCGTGAGGGATGAAGTGGGGAGTGGGGGGGCTGTTCTGAGACTCAGAAGCACATGCTGGTTCCCCCTTCCCCTCCCAACAGCCACCTGCCCAGGTGCCTTCTCCAGGCCAGCAGTGGGGAAGTCAGAGCAGGCATCCACCCTTGGCATGTGCCAGCCACCCCTACCCGTGGTGGACCTACGAAAGGCAGGGGTAAAAGGTAGACTATTGAGTGAGGGTGGGGAGGGGACCTGGGGCACTAGGCAGGGGTGGTAGGTGGCAGGGTGGGCACTGGGGACAGCTGAAAACTTGGCCCGGGAAGGCAGGGTATTGGCTGGAGGTGGCACTGAGCATGAGGCCAGGCTCCAAGTCCCTGATGTATTCTCTACCCACTGCAAAACACAAATTCAAAGATAAATTATTAAGAACATCAAGACAGTGACCACAGAGTGTGAAAGCCCAAGTATGGGACCCTTCTGGGTACAGGGCCCTGTAGGACTACACTGGTTGTACACCTATTAAGTCAGCCCTGATGATATCCAATCACTTTTTAATTTTTATTTTTAAAAGCCAGTCAAAAGGCTGGGCGCGGTGGCTCACGCCTGTAATCCTAGCACTCTGGGAGGCCGAGGCGGGCGGATTGCTCAAGTTCAGGAGTTCAAAACCAGCCTGAGTGAGACCCCGTCTCTACTATAAAAATAGAAAGAAATTAATTGGCCAACTAATATATATATAAAAAAAAATTAGCCGGGCATGGTGGCGCATGCCTGTAGTCCCAGCTACTCGGGAGGCTGAGGCAGCAGGATTGCTCGAGCCCAGGAGTTTGAGGTTGCTGTGAGCTAGGCAGATGCCACGGCACTCACTCTAGCCTGGGCAACAAAGCGAGACTCT
>VSMD01043541.1:0-21253 GCA_008750895.1 Mirza zaza
AGGCATCCGTACCACGTGACCAGGTAGCTACCGTTAAAGTCTGGATTGTACTGTGCGGCTTCCGTGGACAGTTTCCCGAGGATATGTGGGAATATGGCGGCACCTGCCTTCCGGAATCACAAAATGTAAATTTACTTGGTTTTCATTCTAAATTACTGAGTTTTGTGGTGACCTTGATTGAATCGGGTTTACCATGTGTTGTGACATCTTTAAGGGATGTGTGCGATGGGCTAACGGATTGTTGGCAGGGAAGCTCCCTAGTCACGTCGGGCCCAGTGTGGTGCTTGATGGAACAACGTGATGAGTCTTTCCTATCATTTTGTTTGTTTAAATGTTGGTCATGGACACCCCTCCTTCTTCTCGATCCTAAGGTTTTGTGCTGTTTTCAGGTTAAAAATGGGGAAACGCTGATGTGATCGAGGAGCCGCTGTCGGTCCAGCCCCAAACGGTGGCTGTTAATCACTGGGCACCTGAGTTTGCCTGTGTTTTTTACCATCCTTGGGTAGATATTACCACCACTTATTTCTGTAAAGTTTTTCCTTTGCTCCCTTTCTCCATTCGGTTTTCATATTTCTGTTCCTTTAGAGGTGACAAGGAGGAAGTTACCTCCTGAGGTGGGGTTGTGACAGCCGACCACAGTTAGCTGTCTTTGTGGCCAGTTGAGTCTCTCATTTAACATGATTATATGTTTAATGCAATCTGTTCTGGTTCAAGTTCAGAATCGGTCTTCTTCATATGTTGTGTTCACAAGAAAAAAAACAGCGTTTTGAATATTTCTACGTGAAATGGGGCAATGGACTTCCAGCTTATTCACTAACCCCAGGGAATGGCCTGGCCGTGGTCCTTGAACTGTGCTTTGCGCTTTTGTATAATGCACTTGTCTATTGAATATCACTGTATTCAGCCAAAAGCATCCCTTAAAATGCTTGGAGGTATTGACACTTTAAGGACATGGAAAATAGCAGTCGGGTTGTCAAGAGCTTATACCTTTAAGTCCTTGAAGGGAATGAAGCCCCCAGGGATCCTATTTATGGTTTTAGTTTCTGGTATACTGACTTGGGTTTATTCATGACATTTCAATCATTTGAATTTACTTAAATTTCTTTTGGCTTTGTTTCGTAAATATTTCTCAAACGAAGATATTTTCTGTGTGCATATTCTGAAGTGATTCATCTGGCTTAGCAGGTGACGTTTTAAATCAAGTGACATGCCTGCCCATCAGCCACTTTATTTTAGACAAATTGGGCCCAGTTTGGCATTTAAATTTACCTGTTCCTTGTCGCGTGGCACTCAATTAACTTTTCGTCCCAGGGCTCTTCATAAGGGGCTTTTAAAGGTTTTGTGTTGATAGAGAGTAAATTAATGTCTGATTGATTGATTGCCTTTTCTATCATAATTTCTTCTGTGATATAATTAAAAAATTCTAGTGTTGTTCTGACTCCATAAATGTCCTTTATGTTTCTTTTCTTGTACCCTCTCTCAGCGGATCCATAAATGAACTTTAAAGAAAATGTTGTGGGACAGGTTGGATTGGTAAATGCAGAACGTCATTAAGGGGCCGTGTGCTTGATATTTTACAACAGTGAATGCTCTTAACCATCCGTTTTCCTAGGGTGGAGTTTTATTTTAGAGAAGTGGGTGTTTCATATCATTGTATTCAATTAAAGGTGCTCAGGCCCCTTTTCCTAAGTTTGGGTAAACAGTTTTTGTACTTTTAAATGCACAAGTAAGGAAAATAATGTTTTCATTGGGTTTGTGCTTCGTGCTTTATGACAGTTCCGGCCTCACGTTGCCGGCAACCTGAACTTTCACTTGATTTTACCATCAAATTGTTTTAATATCACTGGATTGGTTGAGGTTTTACTCTTGGTGTTATCTTATTTCATAGATGTACTCAAATGAAGACAGCTTTGTGGCATTCTCGACTTCCAACCGCATACGTTGCCTAAGCTGCCACTTGTTTTATGGCAGTGAATACCCGGAAGTACTGGTCGCCTGTCACCTCTGCACATTGTTGGGAATTTCATTTCCCACATGAATTGTGTGCTCGATATCACGTTATTTAATCCAGTTCTGTCCCGCGGCTTTTGCATCAATTTCCTTGAATGTAATGGGGAAGTTCCCATTTATAAAAAGTGAAGAAAGTCTCAGATTGAGTGCTTTCACTTATATGGGAGTGAATGACAATTGCAGGTCACGTTGAACAATTTTGTCTTTGAAGCACAAGGGTGTATTTAATATACTGTTTTTCTTCAAATGTAGCATTTGTCCCATTTCAGGTGTTCTTCCATAGAAAAAAAAAATGATTCATGTATTTTTTTTATATGCCCACAAGTTAAAGAGAAATGAAACTTGAACGCCTAGCCTGGGGAGGACGGGAATTGGGTAGAATGGGCTACTCCTATTGACTGATTCCACCATGACCTGTGGTTCCCTTTGAAGGGAGCAGTGGAGCCTCTGAAAAACACCATTACCTGGTCTGATGGCACAATTCATGCAATCTCTGTGTTACATAGCCTTTCATGAATTTGGCCTACCTGGCATGGGCTGAATAATTGTGTACTCAGTCCCCACTCGGGTATTCTCAGCAGCTCTTCTTCATAAGGGTAATAGGACACGTGCTCCAGCCCCCTACCTGCGTTATGAGTTGCCATGTGTGTGTCCCCAGTGGTGCTAGTCTTGCAGATCTGTACAATTGCCATCTCCTTCAGGACCTGTGGTGGAAAAGTCTGTGACTGTTCAGCATGGGAGCCTGTACCATGACTAGTGTGGAACTGGAAATAACTGTCCAGAGGATCCAGCCAGGTAAGAACAACTTTATCTAGTGTGAGGTGACAGGTGCTGGGTAGAGGGCATCACCCATCTGGTCTCACCTGTACCATCATTTAGGAAGGTGTTGAAACTGCTGTCATGAGTCTCCAAGCTAGAAACTGCCATCAGGGTTAAGGTCTGTCCATAGGTGCTGCTTATTAACTTCATGATTGAGACCTTACTAGAGACTAACATGTTTTTCCAGGCATTAGTGGTGTTCCTTTGCTCACTGTCAGTGTCCCATTACAGCCAGCTTGAATTTATTTCAATGCCTTTGTTTCAAAAAACCAGATCTTGGCACTTTATCTTCAAAGTTTTGATGTTTTGATCCTATTTGGAATCTTTTGCACTAACAGGCAATAGCAGGATGTTCTCGAGTGGATGGTCAAAAGTCAACTCCAGGAATGGAGGGAATGTGGGATGCTGCTCAGATGCCTTTTAACTTCTGGTTCAAAAATGGATCTGAAGGTAATAGAAATCCATGTTTATCTACACAAAAGGGGGGGCTTGGGACCTGTGGACCAAGTGGCTGGTGGAGAATGGTAGTCTGTCAGTCTGCCTCCACCATGGAGGGGAGGGCATTTATTTGGGAGGAGACTTGGAGACAGATGGTAATAATCAAAGTAATACATAAGTCACTACGCCTTCAAATCTTCACCCTTTCTTGCATCCTGGCCATTTCTTTGCTGTGCAGACGTTACTGGGAGCACACATCATGTCTCTTTCACAGTCTCCAGTACCTGAGTCAAAAAGAGGTGCCCAAGGAACTAGTATCCCATTTCCTGTCTCCACAGGTTGGAGAAGAACATCAGGGTCCTCGGTTTAACCCGCTCTCCACCACGGCTCCCCTACCCCTGTACAAGCTCTATAGATATTGCCACAATACAATTTAAATGTTTGTTTTCTTTCCCAGGGCCAGCAAGCTTCCTCAGGGGTGTCTGCGAAATCTCTCTGGAAACCCGACCTCATCAACCGTGCTGTGAAGCAAGAGGCAACCCAGGACTTCAGGCTTTTCCTTCTGCTGAGCAACTTTCTGTTCTGGCCAACTCAGACACTGCGCATGGAAGCTGCCAGGGCTCAGGCCTCACTACTCATCAGGACTCTTTGCCATTTGTCAGTGGTGCCGGCTGGAGGGGGCCTGCTACCTGGCAGTGCTAAAGAGGTCTCTGCTCTTTCTTGGCCTATGTAAAGTCATTTCTTTTGTGTGTGGTCATTTATTCATTGAAATGAGGGTGAAAATATTTCACAATATGACAGAGGGAATTAACCAGCTAATTGGAAGTATACATTCTCCTAAGATGTTCCTATTGCGACTTTTAACTTTTAGTCTCAATGGGTCCTTGTGGGTCCTGTAGTTTTCTATTGGCACACGTTTCCTGGAGAAGGTGGCATCACACAACCTGAAGTTCACTCCCCTTAGGTCAAATGCCACATTTCTTTGGGAAGAGACATTAAAGTGTCTACCTTTTACTCAGTACGTTGTCATTCATACCCTTTTGACTTGTCCTTGTCACTGGTTAAATTACTTTTAATCCTTGGAAGATGAGAGTCATTTTTATTTTCCACCCAATGTAAAATTGAGGCCTGAGATCCATGGAAAAACGTTACCACAACCCATGTGTGTTAAGGAAATATTGTGATGATGACCAGAATGGCTTATTTCTTAGTCAAAAGCCCTTGTGAAACTTGAGGTAAATGTGATGCCTCCTGCCTGTCGCACATGCACATGTTGTACCATCTGCCTCTGCAGTGTCACCGCCATCTTTGGTCTTCTTGTTTTCTCTGAGTGGGGAAGCCTTGGGGGAAGACCGACATGCGTGCCTTGGTAATAGGCACACTAAGTAATAGCATGGAAGCAGCATTCTCAAGGTAGGGGATGCCAAAAGGGCGTCTCCGTAAATGATGTCAGTCTCACGGAACCAAGCCTTTGATGAAAGAGAAGGTGGACCTCCTCAGAATTTAAGTTGAGACCTGGTTCGTTGGACCTTTCCCAGGAGTTCATTCCTAGGCCAGCCTTGTCACTTAGTTTTTTCTGGTATGTAGTGATTGAGTATCTACTCACTACTCATAATGGTAATGTGCTGTAAATTCTTGGTGTGCAGTATTTCACATCACACTCGAATTTGCCTTAAAGTGTTTTGCATGCCTGTTTCTTATATGAGTGCTAGGAAGAGAGTGGATTATATTGGCCAGTACAAGGCAAGGCCTTGGACTGAAACTGTGGGTTATTTAAGTAGAGGGAGAAAATAAATTTTTCTACTATTTGATGAAATGGTACAACATACATAAGGGCTGACGTGCTCACTTTTCACCTGGTTATGAAATGACTTTTCAGAGTATACAGTTGCTATGTGGTCATGTACAAAGCTGAGCAATTTCAGGAGAATATAATGAAATTTAATCCACTGAAATGCCTATTTGTAGAATTACACTCACTGTGACCCTTTTCCATCATTTGCAGTGAGGCTTTTCCCTAACTCTATTTTGTAGGTTCTAAGCCTTGTCATGGCGGTTTATGAAGTAAATTCCTGGTTTTCCACCAAGAAATTTGAAAAAAGCCTTTGATACTGTTTGTTACTTTAGAGGCACAATGATAGCCCTGAGAATTGAAGGCCTGGACCTCCCACCTTAAATACCAACTCTTGTCTTCCTGGTGCCTAAGTGTCTATGCTTCAACATAAGGCATAGGCACAGGTATAGGCATTAGGCATTGAGAAGAATGCAACTGATGGATTGTATTTCTTGTAAGACTGGTTCCCTGTTTGGCATGTCCAGTCATGTAACTGGGACAGCACTGGTCGTTTTGAGAAGCACCTTGGGCTACTGGAAATGATGGTGATGGTTGTCACAATGATGGTGATGGTAGTGATGATGCTAAAGGAAATCAGCCAGGGCTATCACTGATGGAAAGGTCACTAGAACCAAGCACTGTTCTCAGTTCGTTGGGTTCTCACCTCACCCTCTAAAAACCATGAGTTAAATGTACTGGTGTTATTCCCATTTTACAGAGTACATTAAAGATTACAGAACCTTTTCATGGTAACAAAGGCAGGATCCTTTAGGAGGTGGAATAAGATCCAGCTTCAGATGGTTCTGAATCCCGTGGTATTAATCACAAGCTGTGAAACCTTTTAAGAATGTTTTTGTTGCTTCAAAAAGTAATAATCACCCCACCCTCTGTGTCCTGTCCATTCTGGTCCATATGGATATCCAGAGGTCACACTGGGTGTTTTTGTAGCAGTAGAAATACGTGCCAATGACAATGGTCCTCAAAAGCCAGGGCAGTACACCTGGAATTAATAGATTTCATGGCTGGATCCCCAGCGACTTTGATGATCTGTTCTTTGATGGGAAGATATATAGGCGTTCGAGGGCTAGACAGGGGTAGTGGCTTCTCTGATCAGGAAAGATGGAATGAATCATTGCATATGGTTGCTCCATCGGGGGCCTATTGACTCTAGGTGGGAAAGGGCTGGGAACAGTGGCCCTGGGCAGAGCTGCTGGGAGAGGTGGAGGCTGAGGGACTCTGGCGGGGATGTTCTCACAGGCTTTGTGTGTTCATGGGAGTGTCTCCTGCCCCCTTCCCCATGCCTGGCACTGCACCAGAGGGTATTGTTGAATGTGACTTGGGAAAGTATGGCTCTTGGGCAAAGATGAGACTTTATTAAGGTGGCAGAACTTGGCTGTCCATTATCAATGAGAATTCTGTACTCCGCTATTGTGAAGGCTTAGCAATTTCTGGCTCATTAGGTGCACTTCCTTAGCCTATGACAAATGTCTTGCAGGAACATTTTATTATATGGTATCGTCGTTGATTAATCTAGGGGAGTCTTCTGAGAGGCACCTTTGTTTGTTTCCGGGGAACATTTCTGTCTTGTATGGTCTCACCACTGAGTCTTTGATGCTGATAGTGAGCTGTGTTCACCAGCAGAGACTGATGAAAGTGGACTGCTGTTCACTGCCTTAGCCTATGTCAAATGGCTTCAGGAAGTGTGACCCTTCCCCTATTATATGGTAGCCTCATAGGTTAATCTTGGGGAGGTTCTTTGAGGCACCTGTGGTTGTTTCTGGGTGATCCTGTTCTTTTGGATGACCTCGCCATTGAGTCTTTCTTGCTAATACTGGGCTGTTTTCACTAGCAGACACTTATGAAAGTGAACTGCTGTTGCTGGTAGGGCCTCCCAATTTACTTGACCTCTCCTTCCTCCTTGCCACTCGGGTGGCTCCAAATCCTTGTGTGAATTCCTACAGAAACGAGACAGCTTCACTAGCAGTATCTGTAGCAAGTAGAATTTTGAATCCAGTAGAGACACAGGTGATGGCCAGTGGTCAGGCTGTGTCCTCCTATGCTAAGGTGCTGAACAGAAGGTGTTGCACTAAGCACAGCAAGGGTGGCCCAGGGGTCCTGAGCACTCCTGTTTCAGAGAGTGGGCATGAAGTTGGTGTTTTGGCCAAGCATTTCTCTATTAGCTTCCTACACTCTTCCGTTGATCATACTCTGCACCTTGGTGGCAAGGAAAATTCACATGGGTTCTGCCACTGACAAGTATATGAAGCTGGGGAAGTTGGGATCCTTTTACATGTCTCCCCATGAGCCTGCTTGTCCAGGAACCTTCTGACTTATGTTCGGTGTCCAGAATGGCAGCTTAACCTGTCTTATTGGTCATGCTGAAAGGGGCACATCCCTGTCAGCTGAAGCTGTCACGTTTCCCATCTACTGATGTAAACTGTCACCACTTTGTGGTCTAACCAATCAGTCACTTTGCTCTACTCAGAGTGGTGTTTACATAGGCACGAGAAGTTGACTGAACCCTCAAGACTGTCCTAGACAGCTCAGTGAGGAATTTATGCACCTTGTGTAGTACTACAGCCACTGACGCTGTTAAAGGACAGGAGGGAGTTGCAGTGTGAGGAGGGCAGGGCTCGGTGGTCTCCCTATTTCAGGGTATTCCAGGGTCCTAGAAGGAATGTTAGGAGTCTCCTGTGCATGAGGAGAATATAGAGAGTTTGGAGGACATGGGAGTTGGGGGTGAATATCGTGATGGGCAATAGCATTCAAGGAGGCACCTGCCTCCTGTGCCCCTTCCCCTCCCTTGTAGCACGTGTGGGTCGGCATAGCTGGGGAACCGAAGACAACAATGTACCTTGATGGAGGTGATGGGGAAAATATGTGTCTTTCGATGTTGATACATTTGTGATGGGGGAAGGTCTTTATTTTCCCTTTCCCAGTCATTGGGGGTTTGGGTGTCGTTGACATCTTGGCTGTGTCACCTCCTCTGTGCACTGCCCTAGACCTGTGTAAAATAGCCTCAGACGTGGGTGAGGCTACACTCTCTTATATTGTTGCATAGTTCAACAGTGGGAGGGAGTTCTGGGTAGGATGTGCTGTTGCTTTTGTTGGCACTTCTGTATCCTTCCTGGCGCACTGTATTTTCTCATCTCCTTTGTATTCCAGGGTTTTTCCTGTAACTAGAGGGAGCCTTGGGTGCTGCCTGTGCTGTGCATTTGCCTCTTTTGCAGTCGGACCCTGATGAGTTTCTGGGTTCAGCTGCTTAAGGTGTCCCCTGTGTACCTAGCTCTCATGCAGTCCAAATATGTTACTGTCAGGTCCTTGTCCATTCCTGATTCTAAGAGTGGCAGAGGCATATTTTATTTTTCAAAATGTTTATGACATTTTACAGAGGTACATGGAAAACTTGACAGTTGCCACTTTTCTAAGGGAACTGCTCTAAGAAAAGGGAAAGTTTAAGTTTCTTTTCTCAACAGGGAGGTGTAAACATTCATTTCCCTTTTTACTTTTTCACTCGGTCATGCACCATGACTTATTGTCTGCTATGTCTCGTTAATGCCATCTTTCTTGGTAGAGAATGTATTTTACTGACCACCTGTTAAATTATGCTGACTAGTTCTCGTTTCTTTGCCTAAGAAATGTGTTTGCTGATTTGGTCTTGGACTTTGTAATGTCCTTGTGTTCTTACAATAAAATGTGTTTTTTGGAGAAACTCCCACGTGTATGTTTTATTATTCAAAAGAAAGAAATCATGTTCAATGAATCATGTCTCTTCCATTTGCATCCTACCATTCACAGGGTGAAATATATAAGCTCTAACTCTGGGACCTTGAGGTGAGGGGTTTTGTGGCAAGGTTAAGGGTTTCCAGGCCAAGACTTAAGTTCTCCCATTGTTAAAGTAAGAACGGTAGTAACTGATCTGAGACCTTCTTATACAAGGTGATATGTTTAAGATCACCTTATTCAAGGTGATATAAGGAACACAAATCCGTATTTGGATATCATGTGGGTGACAGGGGCATCTCCTGATCACAGTAAGAGTAAGGAAGAAGTAGACTGAGCAGTAAGGTTCTGCAGGACCCGGTTCAGAAATCATGAGTACAAAAACTGGAAGAGTGAGTAGGCAGTTCATACCTGCTCCTACCTGTCTAAAATCTTGGTCCTTGGGTCTTAGAAATGTGTCCTTGTATCACACAACCTGTCTTTGAATGGAGCCAGTTAAAAGGGCAGATGCTTCTGAGCATCATCTGTTCCTTACAAATATCAGTACTCTTCTGAATGTGTCAAATTTCCAATTAATTACCATTGTGTGTCCTTTGTTGAGCTGAGCAATGTCTCAGCATTTTATGAATAAGCAGTTACAGTAAGTAGTGAGGATCAGGGGCTCCACTCCTAGAGAATTTTCAGATACGTTTTATCCGCGTTAGGCAGCTTAGGCTTTGTGGTTCTTAAGTGTCCCCTACAGGGAAGGACAACAAGACTATGGTAGCCCGTCCTGCCTGTGAATGTGCCACACTGGGTGGTTGGACATGTGGCTCTCCCTGGGTTGTCATAGAGATCATGGGCTGCGGTTGCGAACAACTCTAGTGTTGTCATTCATTCTACAGAGCTGAAAAATCTCATGTCCCGTCTCAGAATTCAATGAACCTCCTCTCCAGATCGCATGGAGCAGCTGGTACTTTATTTTTATCCCCACTATTATTGGCTTCCATTAAGTCATGGCTTGCCCATTAGACTGTGAGCTACTCCCCCACAACTATTCATGTTTTCACAAAGGTGAAAAGAGGAGACAACTTGTGAGATTTGGGTTAAGAGAGAGGTGGGAATGTTCACATGTATTTTCCACTCGAGACCAGCAAGTATGAATGGGTAGGTCGTGTGTTCTCCAGAAGAATATGGACTTTTGGAACTGGGAAGTCCTGAGATGTGTGGGTAATTGCCTCCATTTCTTGAGTGCTTCATATGTGCCAGGCTATATGTTCCCCCACCTATCTATTGCCTTGGAGGGTAAATAATGGAAACGAATGAGAACTTCCTTCAGACACTGGACACCCTGGCACTCAGCACAGCATTCCTGGTGCCCATTCTGTGCGTGTATACACTTAGCCGCGTCGACATGATGTGTGTGCACGCACAGCGCTCCCCCATTCCAGTTGAGGGTGAGGCTGTCTCATTGCCCCCAGGCATAGGCCTCTCCACACACCTTAGGGGTTCCTTTCTCCCCTTCCACCTCTCCCTTTTCTTAAATGTGGTCCCAAGATAGATGGCAGCTAGTGTGTGCGTCATAGCCAGTAGCAAGGAGGGACTGCTTAGTGTCCCACTCCTTCAGTGTTCCTTTCTCTACCATTTTTATGGTTCTCATCCCCACCCCAGGAATGTCCGGGACTTCAATGCATTTAGTGCCCACTCTGACAAGCATTTGTGGGGGAAAATCTCAGCACATTGATAGTTGCCCCTCCAGGCACTGTAGGAGGGATTTTGGCCAGGGCCCGAGTTCAGAGTGAAGGCATGCTCAGGGCAGGGGAAAGCTGTGCGTGTCCAAAAGTATCCAGGGCAGAAGTGTCCTCATGGCAGAGGGCGTGGATACAGCTGATCCTGTGTATCTGGTTCGGCCCTGCTCTCTGCCTACTTTCCTGCCTCTCTACCCTTCTGTCTGTGTCTCTCTCTACAGATCTAGGTGTCTGTCTCTCCATCTGTCTGTTTCCCAGGTACACAGGTGCTCACCTGGCACAGTCTGGTACAGGGCTCTGGCCACAGAGGTGTTCCAGGAGAGCTGTGGAGTCTGTTGTCTAGGGAGGGTTCTGAGTTTCCCTACAGATTCTAGCAGGCGATTCGGGTCAGCCCTGGACCACCATTGCTCTTATCAGTGAGAATCAACCACTGGTGCCTGTTCCATGTCCCAGAGGAGTGGACCTGGACTATGGAGCCCAGGTCTGAGTGGAGATGACCTGACCTGGAGATGCCCCATGCCAGCCTTCTGGTTCTAGGACGTGGGCCTCTTGCCATGAGGGGAAGGAGGAGCAGTGCAATTCTGACAGTACCAAGAGTTAAGCATATCTTACAGGTTAATGGCACAGTCCCCTAAATGAGACTGCCCACATTTCACACACTATCCATAAATTCAAGGGTCCCTGGGCCCCATCATTGCTGCTGACCAACTGATACATGGGCCAGAGTCCTGATGAGGTAACACAATGAAAAATCGCAGATGACCATTGAATATTTAATAGCATTTTCATTGCAACATTATGCAAACGCCTACAGATGAAAGACATTCAAACGTTATTTTTCCTGAGGAGATTCAGAGTGAATTGAAAAACTTGATAATAGAATCCAGAAAGACAGCCATACTATTGATGAGAGGTGAGGAGTGGGAAGAATCTTATAAAGGAAGATTTCTAAATATAAATGAAGAATGTGGATATCAGTTGATGAAGTACTTCCATTCACAGCTTTGAGCAAATGATTTAGGCCGTAAGAAAACAAATGCCACTTCTCTATTTTTAGAGAAATATAAATTACAACATTCATGATTCTCGGGTAGATACTAAAATTTAAAGAAAGGACTTAAGTCCCCATTTTGAGAAGGGCATGAGGAAATGGACATACTCTCAGATTTTTAAGGGCTATTTATAAATTTGTCAGAGGTTTCTCATGCGCAATTGGACTACAACTGTCACACCTTATAAATGTGTAATACGTTGTGTCTGAGATGATCCTCTGATGGGCATGGATCCAGTGGGGGAGCAGGATTTCCAAAACCAGAAATGACGGAAAACATTTTGTTTTGGTTGTGCAAAATCATGAGTAGTAGATGTGCACATTCAGGGATGGTCAGAGATATGTAGGTGATAACAACATGAGCAAAGACGAATTTTTTAACTACCGTGTTTCTCTGAAAATAAGACCTACCCATAATATAAGCCCTAGCAGGATTTCTGTGCATTTCTGCAATATAAGCCCTACCCCCAAAATAAGACCTAGTGATGGGCGTGGCTAAGCAGTGTATCTGCACAACCCATGCATTTCATCTCCATGCAGTAAAGAATACGAGCAGCCCTTCTCATCTGCCCCATGAGAGCTCTCTATTGCTTGACATGAGAGATTGGAGACAGTGGTTCTAAAGGAAATAGAGTCGCAGGAAATTCTGGATGGAATTCGGGGTTTGGAGGTACAAGGTTGGTGGCAGGCCCCCTCCCTTCCCTAGATCAAAGAAAAAAGGCTCAGGAGACCAGACTCTCCAAGGACAAATCTGCCAGGCCCCCCTGAGGAAACCACACACAGATGTCCACCTGGATAAGAATATTTCGGCTCCTGGGTTCTGCAAATACCGCCAGCCCCTCCTACTTCTCAATGACCACCCAAGGTCACAGTGGAAAATCCCCAGGTCTTCCTGCCAAAAGTCCCCACCCAGGCCCAAAGGGTATTAAAAGCCTCAGCCCCTTCAAACGGAGGCGACTTCTGGGCACCCCTTCTCTTGCGGCCCCAGAACCTCATCCAGGAGTGTATAATAAAGCCATGTGGTTTTGCCCCAACTGTTTCTCTCTCTCTGTCTTTTTTTTTCCGCCCCCGCAGAAAAACCTCACAGGAGAGTTATGATGATGTTCCAGAAGAAGATGATTTAACTATATTTGAGAAAATGTAGATTTTTGTACCATACTTAATAAAATACTACATCTCCTAAAAATATGCACTACTGAGTCTTCTTGAAGAAAAATAAATATATGACCCTGTCTTATTTTCGGGCAAACAACGTATTTCCCGATATGTAGGCGGAGTTTTCACTTGTAGCTGTGGAGAGAGTAGATGAGGTACTTGCCAATCATTTTATGAACTCCAATGACATTTGGAGGCGGGGCCTTAGAATGAATGACAAGCCCTACCATGTGTCCAGCCTGTGTACTGATCAGGGAGCCTTTGGTGGAAGCTTCCTCTCATGGATCTGGATCCTGGTGGCCTCCCTCAGGCAATCCGGAAAGTGTATGTTTGTCATTCTACATTGGCCGCTTGTATTACTATTTTGATTGAATTAAGTATATGGGGTGAGATGGTATACTTTGGATTCCCTTTTGGATTTATGACAAGCAACGTCTCTTAACCAACTTTAGGTGTAATATTGTCCTGTATGTTACAATGCGATGGGTCTTCACTATCATTTTCTTTGCTTAAATGTTGAGCTTCTGCGCTGTCCTTTGCGGAGTTAATGATTTGTGGTGCTTGTTCTTGAAAGTGAGGAAAGACAAGTGCTAATTGCTGAATAGGTGTTGGTGCAGGACGACACACTGGCCTTGGTAACAAGGGGCTTGATTAGCTTTTTCTTTTACAAAATTGTTAGGTGAATATTGTTGATGCGTGTTCCCTTCAATTTTGGAGTGGGCCCCCATTCATCAGTCTTATTATCAGAGACGGCATTTCTGTTATCTTCACCCTAATAAGGAGGAAAGTAACACCCTGAAGGAGCATATGTGCGAGTATGATGTAGCTGCATTTATGGCCAGTTTTGTGTCATTTGACAACATCAGTGCGTGTTTAACATCATTTCTCAGCTTACATTTAGTAGCCAGTCTTCTTCACGTCTTGTCTTAAAAAAAGAAAAAAAAAGAGGGTTTCCTGCTAATCTCAAGTGAAAATGAAGTAGCAATCCAGGGAAGGCCTAGAGCCTGTTCACATCCTGTATTGCCTTTGGTCACCAGGGAAGGCTGTTTTGCATTTTTTTGTAAATTGACTCCATTTTAATATCCTCCCATTCAACCAAGTATGTTCCTGATTCTTTTCATGTGTTTCACATTAAAGGTTTATTTGCAATTTATGAATAATGAAAATAGCATCTGTTTGGCCAAAGGTTTTTGATTTAAGACCTTGAAGGGGCGGGGCGCGGTGGCTCAAGCCTGTAATCCTAGCTCTCTGGGAGGCCGAGGTGGGCGGATCATTTGAGCTCAGGAGTTCGAGACCAGCCTGAGCAAGAGCGAGACCCCATCTCTACTATAAATAGAAAGAAATTAATTGGCCAACTAAAATATATATAGAAAATATTAGCCGGGCATGGTTACATGGACTACATGGCACATGCCTGTAGTCCCAGCTACTTGGGAGGCTGAGGCAGCAGGATTGCTTGAGCCCAGGAGTTTGAGGTTGCTGTGAGCTAGGCTGACGCCATGGCACTCACTCTAGCCTGGGCAATAAAGTGAAACTCTGTCTCAAAAAAAAAAAAAAAAAGACCTTGAAGGGAAGCTAAACCACAGGGATCCTTTTTTTTTTGTTTTATTTTACAATATAATCATGTGGGTTGTTTTCATGACATTGCAGTTTTTTGAATTTGTTTAATTTTGTTCTTGGCCTTGTTCCCTAAATATTTACCAAATCAATGTGTTTTCCTTGTGTGCATTGGAAATGGGCCGTCCTGCTGGGCTTTGTCATTTAAAATGGCTGTGGATTTCCCTTAGTTTCTCTTGTAGGGCAACATTGGACTTATTTGGTATTTAAGATTTCATATTTATCCTCAAGGCATCAAAGTTTATTTTGATCCTGGTGCTTCCTTTAAAGGTTGCCTTTAAAAGTTTTGGTGTAAATTTCAATTTACAGAGGAGAAAATTAACATCTGATTGAGTGCCTTTAATTTTATAATTGCATGTTGGATATGTCTATATATACTTTTTGGGTTTTTTTGCTTAAATTTTGGTGATGTCCTTATTCAGAAATTTTCTAAATATAAAGTTTGAGAGTAGTGTCAATTCACCTTACAGAGCTTCGGTTGCTGAGTCCTTGATGCTTTCTAACAGTGAATCTTGCAAACTGTCTGCTGCCACTAGTAAATAGTGTGGAATTTTATTTTGCAGAAGATTACATGCTCGGTATCATTTCTTCTATTAAATGTGGGTCTTAGCCCTTTCCATAGGTATTGTGTTAGAATATTGACGTTATCTCCAATCTGCAAATAAGAGAAAGATTTTTCTCATTGGCTTTGTGCCTCTTGCTTAATGATAGTTAATATCCTCAAGCTGACACTTAGCCGAACCTTTTGTTTTATTTTCACTTTATATTGTTTTCTAAATAGTTATATTTGTTGAAATTTTAGCCTTTGTATATGTTATTTCATGCCTCTGTTAAACTAAACAGCATTTTGCAATATTTATATATAAAACTTCCCACATTAAGTATATCATTTGTTTAGTGCTTGGTTGATGACAGTGAATGCCTGGAAGTCCAGGCCCCCATAGACCTCCTGAAGACTTTTGGGACCATTGGAATTTCATTTCCCCCAACAATTGCGTGTTGAATATCATGTCATTTAATTCAATTCTGTCCCTAGTGATCTGTGTACGTTCCTTTTGAAATTTGTGGGGCATTTTTTATTTGAACATAAGGAAATTCACAACCATGATTTTTGTTTTCTGTTCTTTGGGGATGAGTGTTCTTTGTAGGATGTCTTGTATACTTTGGAATTTTGTTTTAGAACCATACTTGTGTATTTACTATATTGTCATTTAAAAATATTCATTGAGGTCCTTCTTCTCAGGTGTGTTTTGATAAAAAGAAAGAAAAAAACAACTTGTTTAGTTTCAATTAACATAGAAGTTAAAGAGGAATGGTCCAAGGGCAAGCTCCCCAGCACAACAATTGGAAGGCATATGCTAGTCCACCCTCATATGTTAGGGTACTGTCCATGCCCCCTTGGCCACAAGTGCTGACTGTGGGTAATGCCTCAAGTGCTACCATATTGGCTTCAGAAATAGGTAGCGACTGCTGATTTGTACTCATGCCTCTATCCTGTGTCACCTAATGTATTTTATATTGAAAGAGATATCTAAATAACAGGAACGCTTTTGTTTTGCTCCAAAACCTGAGGACCTTAATCACTGAGCAATACCTGATACTTTCTATGATGTAAAAGAGTTACTTGTGGCCGGGCATGGTGACTCACCCTTGTAATCCTAGCACTCTGAGAGGCTGAGGTGGGAGGATCCCTTGAGCTCAGGAGTTCGAGACCAGACTGAGTAAGAGCAAGACCCTGTCTCTACTCAAAATAGAAAGAAATTATCTGTACAACTAAAAATATACATAGAAAAAATTAATCAGGCATGGTGGTGCATGCCTTTAGTCCAAGGTCCTCCGGAGGCTGAGGCAGAAGGATTGCTTGAGCCCAGGAGTTCAAGGTTGCTGTGAGCTAGTCTGACACCACAGCACTCTAGCCCTGACAACAGAGACTCTGTCTCAAAAATAAATACATAAATAAATAAACAATTTTTCAACATACTATATTACTATTTTTGACATAATATATCAAATTGCAGTTATATGATGTGGATTTCATGTTCTATTACTGTCAGTATTCAACGACATACTAAATGGGATCCAAAACCCATTGGAAAGTGATGTTACCCATAATCTCACATAATGTGTTAGTGTCTTTAATAAGTAACAAATTCAAGGGAGAACACAAAACACATCCAAGAGGTCCGTTACCCATAATTTTGGATAAATCAGTTGCCTTGTCTCTGAGGAATAGCAAGAAAGCAGGACTTCTCTGAGACTCCTGAGCACTGCTGACTAACTGCATGGTAGAGACTCGGTTTCTACAACCCGTTCTTTTCGCTAGGCATAGATATATTTTTTCAGTCTTTGTTGTGTTCTTCTGTCCACTGTGGGTACTATTATTACAGACAGATTTATTTTATTTGAATGTTCATATTTTTTAAAAAAACAGATCTTTATATTTTAACCTGCACACTTCTATCTTTTAATAGTATTTGGAAACATTTTTTTGCAGTAAGTTGTATCAGCAAGGCCAGGTGCGGTGTCTCACATCTGTAATCCTAGCACTCTGGGAGGCTAAGGCAGGAGGATTGCTCAAGCTTAGGTGTTCCAAACCAACCCGAGCAAGAGCAACACCCTGTCTCTACTAAAAATAGAAAGAAATTAATTGACCAACTAAAATATACATAGAAATAATTAGCCAGGCATGGTGGTGCATGTCTGTACTCCCAGCTACTCTGGAGGCTGAGGTAAGACGATTGCTTGAACCCAGGAGTTTGAGGTTCCTGTGAGCTAGACTGATGCAAGGGCATGCTAGCCCAGGCAACAGAGTGAAACTTGGTCACAGAAAAAGAAAAGAAAAGAAAAAAAAAGAAGGATGCATCAGCAAAATGGACTGGAATGGCCTGTCAAAAATAAACTCCCGTGATGCTGGGACTGAGGGATGATATTCAGATGCCCTTTTTTCTGGTGTAAAAACATGGATCTGGCCAGGCGTGGTGGATCATGCCTGTACTACTGGCACATTGGGAGGTCGAGGCAAAAGGATGGCTTGAGACCAGGAGTTCAAGACCAGCCTCAGCAACATAGTGAGACTCTGTATCAAAAAAAGAAAAACAAAAAAAAGGAAAGAGAAAAGAAAAATAAAAGCATGGATGTGAAGGTAATTCAAAGCCGCGTGTATCTATGAAAAAGGGAAAAGATGGAACCCGTGGACCAGGTGGCTGTTGGAGAATCGTAGCCTGATTCCATCGTGGAGGGGAAGGCATTTATTCCGTAGGAGTCATGGAGACATAGGCTAACAAGGCACGTAATGCATATAGGTCAATACTTCTTCAGATCTTTACCCTTCATGCACTGTTGGCTTATTCTTTGCTTTGCAGACATTTCTGGGACCACACTTCATGTCTAATTCACAAACTCCAGTGTCTGAGTCCCGTGGCTCTTTCTCACTATCATCTCTGAACCTCAGTTTCCTCACTTGCACAATGGAAACTATACCTTGGTATGGTGGATGTTGTGATAATCAAGTGTGATCATCCATGTTAAGGGCGCAGCAAACAAAAGGCGGTCAAGTAACTAGCATCCCATTTCCGGAATCCACATGTTGGAAAAGAACATTAGGGTGCTTGGTTTAACTCCCTTCCTGCTCACTGCTTCCCTCTCCCCCTATGCAAGCTGTTTAGACTTTGCCACAAAATCATTTAAATGTCCGTTTTGTTTCCCAGGACCAGCAAGCTTCCTCAGGGGTGACTGGGCATCTGCTTGGAAACCAGAGCTGGTTAACCGTGCTGTGAAGCAAGAGGCAGCCCAGGACCACAGGCTTTTCCTTCTCCTCAGCAACTTTCTGTTCTGGCCAACTCAGACACTGCACATGGAGGATGACAGGGCTGAGTCCCCAGTATCTATCAGGACTTTCTACTGTTTGCAAACTGCGCAGCCTGGAGGGGGCCTGTTAACTGGCAGTGCCAGAGTGTTCCCCGCTCTTTCTTTGCCTATGTAAGTTATTTATTTTCTGTGTGGTGATTAATTCATTGAAATTCAGGTGAAGACATTTGACAATATGACAGCGGGAAGTAACATGCTAAGTGGAAATAAGCACTTTTCTAAGATGTTCACAGAGACTTCTAACCACTAATCTTACTGGGTACCTCTTGGTCCTGTACTTTCCTATTGGCACAAGTTTCATGGAGAAGGTGGCATCACAGGACCTGAAGTTCACTCACATTAGGTCAAATTCCACATTTCTTTAGGATTAGACACTAAAGTATGTAGCCTTTATCCAGCACATTGTCGTTCACAGTCTTCTGATGTATCTCTGTTATTGGTTAAACTACTTTAAATCCTTGGAAAACGAGGGTGTTTGTTATTTTCCACCCAATGAAAAATTTATGCCTACGATACATAGAAAAATCTTTACTCAAACCCATGTTTCATAGCCAAGTAATGTATTAGTGAGCAAGGCTGACTCATTTCCTAGTCAAATGCAGTTGTGAAACTCAAGTGATCGGCAACACCTCCTTTCTGTTACATGCACTTGCTGTGCCCTGTCCCTCTGCCCCTGTAATGGCAGAATCATCTTGGATCTCTTAGTTGTTAGGGGGGTAAGCTGTGGAAATCACCTAAATGAATTCTTTGATGGATCATTCTGCTGAGTGTTGACATTTAAGAAGCATTCACAAGGTGGAGGGTGCCAAAATGCTGTCTCTCTCATTGGTGACAGTCTCAAGGATCTGGATCCTTCATAAAAGAGAAGGTGGACATTCTTTGAATGTAAGGTGGGACCTGGCTCCTTGGATCCTTGCAGGAGTTCATTCCTAGGCCAACCTTGTCAGTTAGTCTCTCCCAGTGTGTAGTCAATGAATGTGCACCCACTGGTGGGAATGGCAATGTGATATAAATGCTTGGTTTGAGGTATTCCACGTCACACCCATGTTTACCTTGAAGTGTTTTTTATGCATATTTTTAAATAACTGATGGAAACAGAATGGGTTATCATGTACACTCTCAGGCAAGGCCTTTGATTGAACATCTACAGATTATAGATGTAGGAGACATTTGACTCGACTAATATTTTCTGAAATAGTACATCGTATATAAGGACTGATGTGCTCACTTTTGATCTTTATTTGAAACAACTTTTCAGATTATAGGTGTAATATGGCCATGTACAAGGTCTAGAAATTTCAGGAGAGTATAGTAGAATTGAATTCACTGGAAATCTGTTTACACAGAATTCCACCTGCTCTGACTATTTTGGATCATGTCTAGTTAGGCTTTTCTATGACAATATTGATAGTTTTTATTAGGACCCTCCTCATTGATCCTTATCAAGTAACTTTGTGCTTTTTCACTAAGAAATTTGACTAAATTCCTTCATGCCTTACACCAGAATTTTATTCTCTATTAGTGTTAGCAAAGACAAAATATGAACGTCTTCAATTAATATGTGTTCAAGGTCTCAATATTTGTTCATGTGAATATTATGAATAGAGTCATATAGAGTGACATTTAAGGTATAACTTTAACAACTCAGTGCATATAGGAGTGGTGAAAAGCCTGTGATCCATACAGTAACGTGAAGAGGTGTTTTGTTTGTTTCTTTGTTTGTTTGTTTGATACAGAGTCTCACTTTGTTGCCCAGGCTAGAGTGAGTGCCATGGCGTCATCCTAGCTCACAGCAACCTCAATCTCCTGGGCTCAAGCAATCCTGCTGCCTCAGCCTCCCAAGTAGCTGGGACTACAGGCATGCGCCACCATGCCTGGATAATTTTTTCTATATATATTGGCCAATTAATTTCTTTCTATTATTATTGTAGAGACGTTGTCTCGCTCTTGCTCAGGCTGCTTTCAAACTCCTGACCTAGAGAAATCCGCCTGACTAGGCCTCCCAGAGTGCTAGGATTACAGGCGTGAGCCACAGTGCCCGGCCGTGAAGAGGTGTTTACAGTGCACAAACGTATGTGTATAGTCTGCTGCTCAGAATGTGACTTATCTTCCCTTGATGTGTTCTACACACATTCCATTTATTTTTTTCACTGTTTCCACTTGGTTATAAGTGCCTGCCTTTGTCAGGATGCTCTGGGATGTGAGGGTGTATGTGAGTCACAGAAGAGAAGCCTTATTTCCTTTATGGGTAGGGGAAAGGCACTCCCCTGCTTCCCAAAATGAGAGCCTTTATCTGCCACCTCAAATGACCTCTAATCTTCCCAGTGGCTGATTTTCTGAGCATAAGAAGTAGTCACAGGTGGGAGATGCTGGACAGTGGCAAGACTGCAGATGAGTGTATTCCTTGTTTACTGGTTCATTGTCATGTGCACCTGTAATGAAACTGGGACAGCAAGAGTCCTTTTGAGAGGCAAGATAGCCTATTGGAAATGATGATGATGGCTGTGGTAGAGAGGATGGCCTGAACAAAGGGAAAATGTTTTCTGTCTCTTTAAAACTTCCCCCACTCCTTTTGGAGAACTAAATGCTGCATCCCTGCCTCAGGCCAGTGGTAGAGAGGGGCAGAGGAGTATCCTTTGTTCTTTGTGCTATAGGTCATGGTTCAGTGGACTGTCCCAGCTGCTGGGGGAGGTCTCAGTGGAGGTCCAGGGAGATCCCTGAGGAGGTCATGGGGTTGTCAGAGATGAAATGACCACAATCATCCTCTATGGTTGATGAATAATAGCTCTGAGAATGAAAACCCTCCTTTCAAAACTATGTATTTTTGCTTATTATTGCGAAATTGGTACTTTGAGGCAGGAGTCTGCCATTTTCCCCCATCTTAAGCAAATGGATTTCATGGCTGAGTCCCCAGCCACTTTCATTATGTGTTCTTTAGTGAGAAGAATCATGGAGGCTAGAGGCTCTACAGGGGGAGAGGCTTCTGTGACCAGGAGAGATGGAATGACACAT
>VSMD01043542.1:0-18217 GCA_008750895.1 Mirza zaza
AGTCAGTAAAGAAATCAGCACCTCTCTTCAGGAATCTGTATTCAGGATGAAAAGCTCAACTCAGACAAGAGAGGAGAAGTTAGAGAGACAGGGAGAAGGCTGGGTGTACATCCAGCCTCGCCTCTCTTCCTCCGTGTCTGCCTCTCTCCTCCCCACCTTCCTGTGACTCTCTCCTCTCCACCTTCCTGACTTAGCAGCTTTGCATAGGCTGTTCCCTAAACCTTAAACACTCTTCCCCAGTTCATTGCCTCCTTGACTCCTGCTCACCCTCCGGGTTTCAAACTCCTAAACTCCCTACCCACTGATGCCATCCTTGACTTACCCAAATGGCCACCCATTATAAATTGCTCCCTTGTCATTTTTTCCTCATCAAACCAAGTTATTTCCCCTCATAGCACATATCAATCACAACTTATAATCATGTATTAATTTGTCCATTGAATTTATGTAATGTCTGTTTTCCATGAGATCGTAGGAGTCTTATTTGTGTTATCCTCTGATCAGTGCTTAGCACAGTGTCTAGAGCATAGTAGATGCTCAATAAATACTTGCTGAACAAAAGGATAAATTAATTAAATTAATCAATCAATTAATTGATTGTTGTAGGTATCCCACAACAAATACTTTATAAGTCTTCACTTACTCTGCTCCATTTCCCTGAAAGCTCTTCTTTCTCCTCTCCATTTATCCAAATCCTAATCAGCCTCAAAACACAATAACAAGGATGGTGATAAGGTTGATGATTTTATGCCATTTGGACCAAGGACTGAGAATTCCATATAAATGTAATCTTATTTGATCTTCATAACTCTATTGTTATTATCAAATATCAGAGGACAGCCAACTCAAAAACCCTCCAGCGATGCAAAGATTCAGCAATCTGCATCTTAGAGCCCAGGTTCGCTGGGGAATTGAGGGGTGGGGACAGCGCCCCAGCTCTTTGTCATTTGCACTTGGCATCTCTCTGGAGTATCTGTATTTTAAGCTGAAGGGCAGTGGCCACTGCTGTGGCTTCCTCGCTTTTGTAATTCTCTCCAGCACTCTGGGACTGCTGGATTCTGCCAAAGAGGGAAGAGCAGAGAGAGATTTGTTATTGCTTTTCTGATGTTTTTGGTTACTTGGTCCTTGAGGGGTTATAGGTGGGGGAGAAGGAGCCAGAGATACGTGGCAGCCCTCGACTGCTAAGATGTAAGGTGAGCTAGGGAGAAAGTGGAATGATTTGCGAGGCAGTGAAAATTGTCATTCCCACTGCCACTCCTGCAGCCAGCACACCTTCATCTGGGCCACAAGCTCACAAAGTACAGAGGTCAGAGGTCAGTCTGCTGTGTGCAAGCAACCTAGGCCATGGGTGCATCTACTTTGAGAGCCTCAGTTTCCTCACCTCCAAAATGGAAACAAGAATAGTCCATATCCCACTGCGCTGCATGAGGATTCGATGAGATTAAGTGTGTGAAACCTTCACACAGTGCCTGGTTCAACATCATACTCTCGACAGGCATTAGTCACTGTTTTCATTGTTTATTCACTAAATGCCTGAAGTCAAGCACCCGTCTGAATCCAAACCCAGGTTTTCCTGACTCCTAACTGTGTTCTTTTCGAATCACCCTGACTGTTTGCCTGCACTGTGAACGGAGAGGGGGAAGAAGGAAGATTAATTAAGAAAGAGTCGTAAAAAAAATAAAAAAATTCACTGAATATGGAATGGATGTAATATTAACATACGTAATTACGTCTCAACTTCAGAAGCTATAATATCAAAGATAAAAATCGTGTCAGCTTCAATCTTTTTCTCATTGTAGATTCAGACCATTACATTAATGACTAACTTTCTGAGCTGTATAATTTTTTTCTTGGAAAGATACCTGTTCCTGAGTTTAAGCACAGAAACCCTTTCCCAGACAAACCTTGGACTTGAAAGAGGCAGAGAAACCTCCGTGTCGGGCCTCTGTCCTCCCTTCCTGTGACCGTGCTTGTGCATGGGCCACTGCCACCAAGGGGAAACAAAGGCAGCCAATCACGCAGGCGTCCACGCCTCACCTTTGGCCAGGTGCAGAACTGGCTCCCGCTGACTTCAGCTAGAGGTGGGAGCTGTGTGAGTAAGCCACTGAGTGTCACCAGCCTTCTGGGCTGGGCTTGTTCCTAAAGAAGAGCTCCCCAAGCACCTTGTAAATAGGCCCTCACCCATTGTAATAATCAGAATCCCCTATTTGGACCCTCCCTCTGAGCAAGAGGGCAGAGTCTGTCTGTGGGAGCCACAGCGTGGCATCTTCTCCCTGGAGCTCAGTCTGTGTCGCCTCCCAAGAGGGAAGAAATGAAAGACATCCTGAATATTTTTGCCGTATCGGATGCAAGCATAACATCCTTTTAAGTTCTTCTCTTTTTTTTTCCCAGAACTAAAGATAGAACTGGGGCACCGAGGACCCCATTTCTTAGATGTGATATTCAGGAATTTGCCTAAGGTCAAAAGCGCTTCTATATAGAACACGGGGCTCTGTGGTTTAACGCCTTCTGCAGCCTTCTGAAACGATGAGCCAAATGGGAGGGAAAGGAGGTAGTTTGACTTTTGTTTGTTTATTATTTTGTTCTGTTTTGGTGCCCATCTCTCCTCCAGGCCTCTGACCCCAACCCAGTTCCTCCTCTCTTTCATTAAGTGACCAGTCTGATTACTCAGAGCACTTCCTCCCCAAAGGAGCATCTTTTCTTTTCTCTGGACTCCCCTCCTGTCCCTATTCCTATGTTAGGTGTTTTTTCTGTCCCCTGGTTCTTTCCTTCCATTAGCTCTGACTCAGCAAACTAATTATGGAAACATAATTTGCTATTGGTTCATCAGTTGCCTCATCACACAAAAAATGCCAATAAGTTTAAGATGGGCAGACTTATAATTGGGACACATAAAACACAGTCCCCGAAAGATTGACAGTATTCATGGAAAGCAGCTGAAACTGAGTTTCCGAACCAGTCTGCCGTGCGATTCTACTTGGGAGAGGTGTGCCCTGAATCCTCAGATGTTGTGTACACAGAAAATAAACAGTGATTTCCACAACACACACACACACACACACACACACACCCCTTTCTAATCAACTCTCTCCTTGACTTGAAGCAAGTGTAAAAATGGAGACCCATATACCATATATGTCCAAATATTTAGGGAATAAATCCAGCTTCGTAGGAAATAAAATACTTTCTCCTGTTATTACCTTTATAACATCCTATAAGGCTACCTTCTAATTTACAGTTCTTTGACTCCTTGGAATTTGTATCAGATAACAGAAAAGCAAAGAAAGTTGACTCCCAGTCCCTGGTCCTGAATCCCCTTCCCTTCTCAACATGAATCCAATTTGTCTACACTGGGAAAGGCTTCATTTACACTATATATATATATATATATATATATATATATATATATATGCCCTAGTCTTAGTCCATTACCCCAGCAGCTTCCCTGGCTCAGGCTGGTGATACAGAAATCTACGCATATGTTCTCCAGAGAACAGACTAGACAACAGGCTTGTTCAGGCTCTGGAGGTGGGCTCTGAGTCATTAGGACAGAAAAATCCAGTGTCCCTGGTATGCAGAGTGTGGCCTAGAAAGCAGTATGGCACAGGCTGCAGATGGGCACATTTCCATAGCCCTGTGGACAAGGTCTGGAGTGGCACCTTCTAAAGCTTGAAGCCCAGGACAGGATTTTGCTTGCTTAGGTCTAAGGACAGTACTAACGTAAAGGGTAGATGTGCCATGTTACGTACATATATTTACAATCAAGCTGCTTCTCATATGGGCAGCTCTACTTAGGGTACTCTAAGTTGTTTAACTGCAGAGACTTGCTGATTTAATGATGGCTAATGGTATACTGGACAAGAGGGCGGTGGGGAGGCGTATCCGTATCAGTTCACGTTAAGATAGATAACCCCTTCCAGACAGCATTGACCAACACATAGTGGGTACTTAGTAAATGCATTACATTTAAGTAAATGAATGACCTATTACAATTTTATAAAGGGATTCATATACAAAAGGAGAGACCACTGGTGGGTATTATAGGCACTAATAGCAGATGAAAGAAATTTTGATTGATTTGTAAATCACCTCCTTATTAGAGGTGACCCCTCTATATTAGCTGACAACAGATGACACAAGCTATTTCTGCTCGTAAAGCATTTATGGCTGCACCCAGAGCTCAGAGAATATACGCATGACACTACCAAACAAAATATTTTTAAAGCAGGATTTCTTGAGCCATTGTCACCATTGACATTTGGGGCTGGATAATTCTTTGTTATGGGAGACTGTCCTAGGTGTTGGGAAATGTTTCACAGCATCCTTTGCTTCTACCCATTAGATACCAGTAGCTTTGCCTCCCAGTTTTGACAACCAAAAATGTCTCCAGACCGTGCCAAGGGTTCCCTGTGGGACAAAATCGCCACTATTCTTAAAGGAACGGATTCTAGATAGCTTGGTGTCATCTGCACCCAGCCAGAGTACGTACCAAGCTGGAATCACAGCAGGTTTCAGTCGTACCCAGATTTAGTAAGGAAAATGGGAGTCAGGCAAAGCCAAACTGATGTGGTTTGCTTGGTTTCATCAGTCTTGAAGATAGCATAGCAAATGGTTATTTTCAGCTAAAAATTAAAAGGAAAAGTAATGATGTTTAAATCTCTTACAGCAATAGCTCCACTGATTTCTGTGTTGTTGTTTTTGCATGCGAGTTAGGGAATGAGCTGGAGTGAATGTGCTAAAAGTTCAAATGTCGAATTAGATAAACAGAGAATGAGAAAGCATCTGCCAAAAGCATCTCTATTCTAGTCTCCATTCTCAGCGATGCATGCTTTTTAGGCAGATTCAGGAAAGGGCTATGTGGTACAGAGGCAGCCCCCCGTTTCCATAGACGTCCCTCAGGCCCTTTGCCTGCTGCTGCTCTTCCACATCCGCCACTTCCGGTACCAAGCAGGAAGTTGTGGCTTAGTGACTTACGGTGTGCACATGTGTGCCTGTCATGGCTTGCTGGAACTAGAACTTCATGACGTTTCAGCATGTGTGGCTGTAGTAGATGTCATTTGGGGGCCCAAGAAATCCCAGGATGCAATTAGGTACATTTTCTTGTATTATGAGGGCAAAAATTATTTATGCCTGAGAGCACACAATGTTGCCTCTTTCCCACTTTTTCAGAGCAGAAAAGGATCATTTCTTGCTAAGTTAGCTTCCAGAATCTTTTTTGCTGTGGAGAATCTAGTTAGTAAAATGAAAGGAGGACTTAATTTAAACTCTATAATGGAAAGCAAGAGTGGGTAGGAGATAGAAAATCTACATTGATTGTATATCAGTGAAAATTCTTGGAAGAAGAGAAGGAAGAGATACTTGGAAAAATGTGGAGCATACTATGGATAATCAAAAGTATTTTTAATTTAAAAATATATTTAATTTAATATTTTAAAAAATTTAAATATTTTACTACACATTAAGACTACTTTAGGTAAATAATAGCTATGCTTTAAATAACAATTTAACTGCAGAATAGAGTTTTTTTTAAAAAAAATTAAATAACACAAGGCCAAGACTGAGCCATGTGGTCCCAGGGCTACATTTAGAAGTGACTTACTGTCCTAACTTCCTAGTCAGGCTCATCTTCACAACTACTGTGAGGCCAGTGTCATTCATCATATACAAATTCATTAAATGATTACCATGTGACAGTCCTATGTGAGATCCTGATGACACAAAGAAGAGGGAGAAAGAGCCCCTGCCCTCAAAGTACTTACAATCTTGTCTGTAAGTAATTTATCAATAAATGACAACATATGTACACATGTATGTACAAGCTAAACCTGGTATTTTCATAGTAATAAAATTTGCTCCAAAATTTTACCTAGCCTTCCAAAGAATCATTAAAATTGGCAAAAATTTCCCAACTGAATTAGATGGATGCATACAATGTGAATGACTTCATTAGAACTACTCAGTCCTCATAAATTTCTGGATATATCTAAAATAACAGGATTCAGAAAGATGTTTATTACATGTTTATTACAGTCTGTACTTTCCTTGCTAAATCTGATATGGCTCCAGCAATGAACAACAGATCTTTCTAACATAGTGACACAGAACACAGAGAGTCAACACAATTTCAGGAGCAGGGCAGGGAGACGAGAAAACACCTCTCTCCGATGCATGCCTTCCATTGTATTTCAGACAGATGCCACTTCAAACTTAAACTCTTTTTCTGATTCTTCAGCTAACTGTAGGAAGGAGCCTTGTGTCTATTTCTCCCTCTGGGTCTGGGGACATGTTATATTCCATTAGCAGCCTCTTTGATTTTTCATCTAAAGCCCTTCCCTTGCCTTGGATATTGGCTAACATTTTCCACTGGTCAGAAACTTTGTTTATACAGCTGATCAAGTTAACGGTTCATCTCCTCTGCTCTGTAGGCACTCCAATTCTACCGTCATCATAACTAGGATTGGTTATTTTACTTGGCAGAATTATTTCAGTAATACAAGATAACCAAATTAGATTGGTGATCGATTAGTTTTGTTCAGTACTCATTCCAGTAAATAAAACCAACCAGGCTCCAAATGGTTGAATTGCTATTGCAGTAGAGACCTCAGGGAATTTCATAAAATCCTACTTTGCAACCAAATATATACTGTGTAGCAAAGACCCACACTTTTTAGCCTTCCTCAGTGGCTGTAGCTAGCTTTCTATGCTACATAAATTAGAAATACCACCATTTGTATAAGTTGTCTCTGAAAACCTCTGAACTCAAAGAGGAGTCCAAAGACCTAAGAACTGCTGCTTACAATTAGTTACTAGCTGCTCAATTTTCCATTTACATTTCTGTGTAAATGCTGATATGGGCAAAATTAGAAGGGTCATCATAATCTTTGCATTGATGAATACAGCAGATCGAGTGTTAAATCATAAATAAGTGAACTTTAAAAAAATATTTTCTTCTTGTTAGAAGGGAAAAGATGAATTTTTTTAAAAAGGGAAAACATCTAAGATATAATGGAGAATTTATCGATACATTTCAAAATGTATTTTTTTAAATGAAAAAAAATCTTAAGTTCTGGAGAGAACTTTGCCATTGACTTAATATGTGAGCTTAAAATATCTTGTTTGCACTTGCAGTTTTAGTACCATAAAAGTAATAATTAGGGTCCTGTCTCCATCACCAAGTTATCATGGAGACCAAATAGGATGCTGTATGTGGAAGGCTGTATGTGGAAGCACTTTCTGAAGTCTAAGAAAATATTAAAAAGCATGAGACTGCTAGCAGGGCTCCTTAAAATGTGGGATGCATTTCTGGTGAGATGAGAGACAGACACTCTTCAGCATTCAGGGGTTCACGCTCAGAAATGGACATTAAACAGTATTGAACTGCATGGTGAGAAAGTCATTCCCTTTTTAATTCTCAGTTGCCCTTTCTGATTCCTCCAAGGAGCAAGTCTTCCTCTGCCACCAGCATGTCCTCAACATGCCCTTAACACTTGCTAAATTCTCTTTACCTTAAAGAAAGAGCAGGCCTCAGGCATGGAGCCTTGAACAGGCAAAAGTATTTAATTAGCTTTTAATATCACGATTTAGTTTTCCCTGTTCTTGTATTTTTGTGGTAAACTCCTTAATGACGAGCGATAATGCTTTTCCATTAATACTAGTAACATAAAGTTTCATTTCTATGCAAATTTATCTATGCGGAAAAAAAGGACCATTTTAAGGATAAATATTAAGCAAATAAATAATAGTCAAGTGATAGGAGAATTTGACAAAAATTGTGAATGTGATATGAATATGATTGAAATTTGGAAATACACATACTAGCATGTGGAATGCATAGGCCAAGCCCTAATATGTTTATCTTTGAGATAGTTAACACTTTTTTTGTATGTCTGTTTGTATTCTTTTTTTTAATTGATGTGTAATAGATGTATACAGCTTTGGGGTATGTGTGATACTTTAACACATTGTAAAGATGAAGTCAGTGCATTTGGGATATTCATCAAATACTCATCACCAAATATTTGTCTTTTCTTTATGCAAGAATCATTTCGATTCTTCTCTTCTAGCTATTTTGGAATATACGATAGATAATTGTAAACTATAGTCACCTTTTCTTGTGTTTCATCCATCGTCATCCTTAAACGATCCTTACAAAGAAAGAAAGGAAGGAAGTTGGAACTTTCAGCTGCCATTTTAACTTCCAGAGATAAACCCATCCACTGAGGGAATCCAGGCACTGGAATTCCACTTACATCTTCTAAACTTTTCAAACAATAAACATCGACAGCATTGGCTAGGCTAAAGAGACAGGCTTCTCCCCAAGAGTCGGTTTGTCTTATTAATCTGGGAAAGGGACACACATATGCAGTCTATCAACCACATTCAGAATGAGCATCAACATTTTGATGAAATACACTTGGCTCTACCTTCTAGAGACCACATGAATCCATGATCAATTATAATTTTGAAGAAGTTATAGGCAAGCTAATCCCCTCTGATCATAGCATTTTCTCACCATTTTCCATTCATTCATTCACTCTCTCTCTCTCTCTCTGTCTCTCATTATTTCTCTCTCCCCCCTCGCCCCTTCCTCTCCATGGGGAAGGGAGTAGAAAATCTTTTCAAACAGTTATGTCAGAACAAGAGGCATGGAAAATCTGTTGGTAGGTTTCTAAAACACTTTCTGAACATTTGTGGATGAGCTCAATTTAGAAAAAGCAAAGAAAGCACATGATGACATTCAGGCAGCTTGGAAGCCTATTTTTTTCCATATAATATTGTGCTGAATAAGATCCCAAAGTAATGATTTCCACTTGTTAATAAAAGCTTGCTTGAACTGAAGAAGTCTTGAAGAAGAAGGAGAAGAAGTAATAATGAAAACACCACTGGGATCCTCTTCATTCCTTTCCAAAATGTTCAACTCCAAACCTGGAAAAGTTAACTGAAACTCATCCCAACATCTAATGCTGCCTCTCTTGTGGGCTCTTTTTTTTTTTTTTTTTTTTTTTTTTAATTGGTGCATCTTTTTTTCCTACAGTCTCCCAGCTTGTGTTTATTTAATTATTGTCGCAAGTGCAGGTACTTGACACTTTAATAACATATTATTGCACTTTAAGGAAAACACACCCTTTGGTACTATTCTCCTTGCCTGGGTGTAGTTCTCGTCTTCAGAGCAGATGTTTGTAGCTGTTACGAAAGGGTTTTAGAATGCTGAAGTCTGACGAGCTGGGAGGCGAGCGCCAATTATGTCATAGGGTGTCAGTGCCCAGTTACAACACTAATATAACCAGCTTTTTTATTATTTTTAATTTTTTTTTGTTTTAATTATTCCCATATATACTTCAGGGCTCTCTTTATGGAAAATCAGGATTTGGGTTGCTATTATGTTTTTCACCTAAACAGGACAAGGAATTTTTTTGTGGTCTGATTTTTAGGAGTATCAGAAATATCTTACAAAAAAAAAACAAACAAAGCAAAAGCAAAATCCTCTCCTACAGCCTGGTCACTGATGACCGAAAAATATATCTTTTATGCCTGGCATGCCATAGGTTTTTAGTAAATGTATATTAAATGAACTAATTGGATAAAAAAACTAACAACACAGTTTTCTACCATTTAGTCAGTTTAGTTATATGCCTTTCCTATTTCTCCCATACTTAAAGACTGGAATCATTCATAATCATGTGTTCTGGAAAGGATGAAATAGCACCTCACTTACTCACAGGAGGGCTATTTCGTCTTTAACTCCTAGTCCCGTGTTCTTTCCACATCATTATTATTCCAAGTTTACCTTATAGAGAGATATTGGAGATTAATTTGTTGAGAATTTTGTATAGATTTTATTTATTTATTTATTTATTTATTTGGTTATTTGTTTGACTAGAACCAAGGATTAGCCAACGGTAGTCATAGGGGCCAAACCTGCAGCACAGTTTTATAAATAAAGTTTTATTAGAACACAGCCATGCCCATTAATTTATATATTATCTCAGACTCCTTTGGCACCACAATTAACAAGGTTGAATGGTCATATCAGAGACCATACAGGGGGCAAAATAATTGCTATGTGATCTTTTGCATAATAAGTTTGTTGACTTTTGGAGCAGAGGGAATTTTAGAGGTAGATAGGCATTAGAAGAGCACTGCATTTCTCGAATTCTATATAAAATGATTTGTTAAATCAAAGTTTAACTTTCTATTGACTAAAAGATATATGAGCTTGCCTTTATATAAATCTTACTGCAGCATGGAAGATAATATATCAGTTTATTAATGTTAACTAATTTTTACTTTCATTGTTTAATTGTATTAAAAATAATAGTAATTGTAACAATATGCTTCCATTTTTGATAGAATAAAAGAATAATCTTTCTCAGGATTGGTGAGCTCGAGTTTACAATCATATAAATCAGCTACAATCCTTTTCATCAATATAAGACCAAATATTTGAATGTCACTAAGTAAGTTCATTTGTATCTTGCACCTCCGTTTCCCCCCAAGCAGTTCAATTTCAAATAACAGTAGCAAAAAGTCTCAGAAAGCTTTAAAAATGCTCTTGTGTCCTGAGGATTGATACCAGGACACCTGAGTAAGTCCTGTGCTATTTCCCAGCAGAAGCAGCAAAATGCAGTGCCTCAGTTTACCAATGCTGCTCTCAGAGACCTGCTGGCTTACTTGGGGGACTCTGCCTTGCAAGAACAAGACACATGGCAAGGAGGATGTATTCTTTTTTCTCTGCTCCTTCCCAGCCAAGCTTCTCAGGTTACGTGTCTCCATTTATCTTGTGTAGCCACTGGGGGGGTCGGGAACAGGGTGAGCCTATATCCACACCTCATCTTGCTTAGGAGTGACCAGAAACCTAAACATGCTAGGTACAAGAGGAAGCTCGAGGCACAGCATTGGAAAGAAAGGAAAGGAGTTTGGTTAAAGTAGCCAGCCACCTCACTCAAGAAAAGAGTAATAATTAATTACCATTTTGTGTGTGTCTATTATATGCCAAGCTCTGAACTAATTAAACATTTCTCATAACTAATAGCAGCTAATTATCCCCACTTAAAGATGAGGAAACTGAGACTCAGAGAATTTAAGCAATTAGCCCAACGTCACACAGCTGACATAGGTGCCACAGCAAAGACTTGGCTCCAAAGACTTTGTTCTTTAAAATGCTAAGTGGGGGACTTTTTCACAGAGGACCTGGTATTTCAGGAGCTGGTATTGTCATTTGGCCTCTGACCTAGAGTTTTTCAATATGCAAACCAAATCTTCAAGGGAGTCCTACCAGAGGACCTGGAACAGAAAGAATTTTTACTGTTTCCAGTCTAAGAACATTCTCCTGTCCATCTAACATGGCTTTCCCCAGAAACTGTTTGGTGTATGATGATCACTTAAGAGTCAGTCCTCTATCCTAATGGATGCACAAACTGCGTTGCCCTACACAGGAGATCAGGGCAGGTGAAGATGGCCAGCAAAGTTTAAGTTTTCAGGGGACTGGGAGGCAGCCCAGGGTCTCCAGCTCAAATGGGAAGCCTCTCAACCTTCTCAAAAGACCTCTCCTTGGAAATCTATGCGTCTGCTCCCCTGAAAAGCCACGGGTAATACTGGCAGGCACCTAAATGGGAAAAGGCGAATCGTTTGAGAAATGGTATGGGAAACACACACACACATACCACGTGTTACGGGGAGCAAGGGTTCTCTCCTCGAACACTGACCTAGAAACACAGGATTCAAATCAGAGTAGGTCATGCCAACCCTCATAGCGTCCCAGAGGGTCTGTGAGCTGGGGCTCCTTCCTCCATGTTTCATTGCCTGAGTCCTGGGTCTCAGGGAAGCTGTGATTTTTGAGGAGCAACCAGAATCTTTCTGGGCTCTTAAGAGAAATGATAAAGGAAGCTGTGGGATCCTGAGAAAAGCTCTCATCACTAGGACTCAGATTATTTTTTTCCAGAAGGAAGAAGGAGATACAGATCGTTCCCTCCAAAAAGTCATTGCCATTGTTACAATTTATGGGACTTCTTATTAGCGATGATCAGCTGATCCACTAGTGCTCTGTGCCAGGCTATGCACTCAGCACCTTCCCGTATCATCTCGTTACATCTTCCCAAAGACCCTAAATGGTAAGTTCTATGGTTATGCTCATTTTATCAAGAATTATGGAAGTGTAGGGCTAGTGTAAAAACAGACACAGAGACCACTGACAACCCAATTTTAAAATGGCAAAAGACCTAAATATATATTTTAAAAGAGACCTAAATAGACATTTCTAAAAGGAAGACATACAAATGGACAGTGTGTGCATGAAAAGAGTAGACACGTGGTACCCCCCAGCCATGTGTAGCTTTGAGCTCCTGAGATACGCTGCAGGTGTCAAACACACACAGGTGTTCAAAGACTTAGTACAAAAAGGAAAAAGGATGCAAAACAGTTTCTGAACAAATGTTTAGTATTACTTATTGAGATGATATTTTGAATATGTCCAAAAATACTATTAAATTAACTTTACCTGTTTTGGTTTCATTTTGTTTTTGTTTTGTTTTTTTACTTTTTCTAATGTGACTGCTAGAGAATTTGAAATTATATATGGCCTCAGTCTACAGCTTCCACTCTGTTTCTACGGCATAGAGCAGAATTCTAGAACAGAGGTCAGCAAACTATGGCCCTTAGGCCAAATGCAGCCACAACCTGGTTTTGGGCAGCTTATAAGGTAAAAATGGCAGAATGATTTTTACATTTTTAAAGGGTTGTAAAAAAATTTTTTTAATGTGACAGAGAGACTATATGTGGCTTTCAAAGCCTAAAATATTTGCTATCAGTCCTTTACAGAAAAGGTTTGCTGATCCCTTGTCTAGATGATTAAGTGACACAGCAGGTCTCAAACCCAGGACTACCAACCCCAACGTCTATGCTTTATTCATTTATAATATCTGCTAGAGACTTACTGGATGCTGGACATTGCATGGAATCTTTATTTAGTATCTCACTTAATCCTGAGGTTAAATGGTCAATTACTAATGTTTATTAATAATGTTACTATACTATGTAAGATTAATAATGTAATCGCATCTATTTTAAAGATGAGCAAATTGAGATAATGTAATTTGTCTTAAATCACACAGCTAATAAATAATGGGACTGAGATTTGAATCCACTTTGTCCTGAAGTATGTAACTATAGACCCTTGATACCTCGGACTACTGAATCCCTGTATATTCTTGGTCAGGGCCAACGTCTTCATTGATGAGCACTGTATATCTACTCCCTGAGTGTTTATCTGAGGTGGTGTGGTCTTCCCTGGTATAATCCAATCCAAAGATCCACAAACTATTGCCCACAGGCCAAATCCCACCCCATTATCTTTTTTTTCTATAAATAAAGTTTTATTAGAACACAATCCTGTCCTTTCATTTATGTTCTATCTATGGGTGCTTTCATGCTATGACGGCAGTGTTGGCTAATGGAAAGAGAGACCACACATCCCACAAAGCAGAAAATATCTACTACCTGCTTCTTTATGGAGAAAATTAGCCAACCCCTCATGTAATTTACTCAGGACAAGGGTCACAGTTGCACCTTCTATAGGAGTCACAGTGCCTAGTGCAGTGTGAGCTGGTGAGGGCTAATGGAGTGGTCAGGTAAGTGAGTGAGTGATGGGTGGGAGGGGAGAATTGAGAGGCGCCTGCCCCTCTTCCATGTCCGGAGCCCCCTTTGTTAGAGCACACGGACTACACTCAACTCAGATGTTGCCATCTCTTTAACCACTTCGGTACCAGTGTCGACTATAGTCAATAGCCACAGATGAACGTGCACAGTGACTTTAGCAGACAGCCATGATATGAAGGTGCACAGCCGAGCATCGACTTTAGCATTGATGACAAAACTTGACTTTTCTAGTTTTTCATTTATCAAAATAAAATTGTGAACATTTAAAAACAACATAATGAAAACATATATGTATGTGTTACCTATTCTGATTTACATTACAAGTAAAGCTGCCTGTAAAGTCAAACAAGCTTTCAGTGCTTTAAAGCTTTCCTCATCACACAAGAGCAAAACGGATTCGTCGTCAAAGCACAGCACAAACTATCGTGCAGACTGTGAGTGCCGGCTATCGGCGAGATTTCGCCACCGGTGAGAGTGGTACCAAAGTGGTTAAGAGCTGATGTTGGGATTCTTCCCTATTCTTTTCCTACTTCCTTTCCCAATACTTGACCAGGAATACGTGTATTGTATTTCACTTCAAATATCCATGGAATTTAAAATGAGGGGAAACGTGGTTGGCAAGAGCAAAAATACTTTGCAAACCCTCTGGGATGCTCTCTTGTTTGTCCTGGAGCTGAGTGCCACTGTCCCCCGTAGAGAAATAATTTTCACAAAACCCACATTAGTTTCAGGACAATGGGACCCTTCACAGTTAAGTAAGACCAACAGGAGTGTGTAACATTGACCCCACTATGGCTTGAGAAAGGAATTGGCAAGCGATTGTATGTGAAACAAAGGTGGCAGTTCCAGGCTGTCTGGGGGACACCCATGCCCAGAGCTGTTGCATAAGGCGACCATGTGCCATTTCCAAACGATGTAATAATAGCCCCCATTACAGAGCGCTTCCTATGTTCCAGGCACTTTCCTAAGTGCCTTATATACTTTACGTCAATTAATCCTCCCAGCAAGCACATGAGATGGGTCCTTTTATTGTCCACATTTCAATTGGAGGAAACTGAGAATTAGGCAGCTTAAATGATTTTCCCCAAGGCCACGCCACTGCTAAGTGGCAGCGCCAGGACTTAAATCCAGATCCAGGACTAGCTAACACCAAGGCCTCTGCCTCCTGCTATTATTCTACACTAGACTCCCCATAAGTTTCCCCATAACATTAGTTCTGTTTCCCATGCCCTCTGACTCCTAGCCGTGCTGGGCACATGGTCAGCACTCAACACTCATTTCCTCATTTGTGCATTTAAAAATATGTATTAAAACTTACTTTATGCTGAGCACCATGCTAGGTGATGGAGATTCGATGGTGATCTAAGGCACATGGACTTAAATAAAATTTATTAATTTACAAAAGGGCATCATGGGATTTTGCACCATCTATCTCTGTAGCTAAAAGATGCAAAACTCATGGAAGTTTTTCCAGTTTATTCCCTGTGCTTGTCCATTCCTTCTTGCTTGAAGGAGGACTTTTCTGTCTTATGTCTCTGTCCCTCTTGCCCTCCCCCTTTCTCCCTTCTCCAAAAAAAAATCCCAGCTCCAAAAACAGTCTACATATTGTAAAAAAGATTTCTCAAACCACAGGGGTGATGTAACTCTAGGCCTGTTTTTTCTCTCTCTCTCACACAAGATATTGGATATGAGGGAGATTTTTAAAAATTGGTTTTTAAATGTGATGAAAAGAGTGCCCTTTTCACCAGAACAAAACAACCCCTAATGCTGAAGCCTCCTTCCTGATATGGTTGACTTCCAAAGATGAAGAAATCTGTGCACTGGGCTGCAGTCTCCGGACAAAGTATGGAGACAAAGAGAAGCTTTGGATTTTAAAGACCTTCGATGTTGACAATGACCTGGAGGCTGCCTTCAGGCCCCAGGGAAAGTGGTTAAAGACACGGCCTGTATTTTTGGATAGGCAGCGGCTCAGCAAGGCTCGCTTGCAATCTGGCTGATACGACAGGGTTTTTGCCGGAAAGTGTTCGCATTGGAGCGTTTGTTTCTCAGCTAGTCACTAGCCATCAATTACTTAAGAGTCAGATCTTGGCCAGAGGCCCCCCGTTCCACAAAGTATGTCATTCTGTGTTCACAGAAACGGAGTTTACAGTCCTGCCACTAAATTAAAACTGGTGCTTCCAAATTAAAAGCAGACGGGACAGATGCGCAGAGAAGAAACGAGGACTCAACGTCTTTTGTGAATCAGCTGATCCTCATGCCAGAACTTGAAATCAGCTTTTCCTGCAGAGGCCTCAACTACACCACACCTATGTCAGCTGCATTAAATGAGGTGGAATTAACATTTTACCAGATATTTCCTCCACTCTGCCATCTGGGGAAGGAGGAAGAGCTCAGTGAAGCCCAGCATCCCAAGGACTCTGCAACAAGGGAACGTGGGGACAGCACTGGAGGGTGGCCACATCCAGCCTGCCCCCTCGTTGAGCAATATGGGGCCATTCAGGGCACGAGACAGTAGGTGGAAAGCACATGAAACCGAGAGTGCCACTGGAAGGGTTCAAGCCTATCCAGAAACTGCAGGTCTGCACTCCTCAGGGGAAAATGATGAAAAATAAGGTTCTCAACAAGGCCTGCCCTGTTGATCAATTCATGATATAAATATTAGCTTTAATGCATAGAGCACTTATTATATTAAATTTGAGAACTTCCAATATGATCAGGTTACTCCCTGCTTGATAACCATCAATGGCTTCCCATCATTCTAATTACAAACACCAACATCCTTCACCGGCCAGCTGCGCCTGGGGGTGGCTGGTCCCTGCCTTCCCGACACCACGTCTCTCCTCCATGCTGGGCTATGGACATGCTGGTGTTCTTTCCATTTCTCCCGCACGCCACCTTCTCCTCCACGCCATGTTCTCCTCCACATCAAGTCATTCCTTTTGCCGTAGTGCTTATCCAACCATTTTGGTTTTTAATCTCTTCCTTGAGAAATAGTTCACATATACCAAATTCACCCATGTACAGTGGACAATCCAATGGTTGTGAGCATATTCACAGAATTGTGTAAGCATTGCCACAATCTATTTCAAAACATTTTTATCACTCCCCAAAGAAATCCTTTACCTAGCAGCAGTTACTTCCCACTTCCTCCTGACTTCTCTCTACCCTCAGCCCTACAAAATCACTAATCTGCCTTCTACTCTCTCTGTCTTCTGTCTCTTATTGCAGACATTTCATAAAAATGGAACTTTACAATATATGTTTCTTTTGTGTCTGGCTTCTTTTACTTAGCACAATGTTTTCAAGGTTCATACATGTTGTACCAGGTATCAGTATTATGTTCTTTTTTAATCATCAAGAAATCATCCACTGTACGGATAGACCACATTTTGTTTATCCATTCACAAGTGGATAGACGTTTGAGTTGTTTCCACTTTTTTACTATTATGAATAATGCTGCTGCTAATGGTGCATTCATGTATAAGTTTTTGTGTGGATGTATGTTTTCATTTCTCTTGGATTTGAACCCAGGGATAGAATTGCTGGGTGACATGCAAACTCCATGTTTAACATTTTGAGGCAACCACCATATTTTTGGCCTAGCATTAACCACTCCTCACCCTTCAGGTCTCAAGTAAGATGCAACTTTCTCACTGATGCATTACTTCTGCTTCACTTCCTCTTGAGTCAAGTACCCCAGTTAAATGCCTCTCTTAACCTACTGTGCCTTTTATTGCATCGTCTTAGCTTATTTGGTTGTTATATTTTTTTTTGTACATAATAATTTATATATGTCTGTCTCTTCTACTAGGCTATAATTTAGATGGCTTTTTAGCTCATCACTGTATCTGCGGAACCTATGCCAAGGCACTGTGGTAGCCAGCCTTCCATGACTCCACCTCCTGGTATTCATGCCCTTAAGTAGACCTTCCCCTGCATGGGCTTGACTCAGTGATGTGTTTCTAACACATAGAACAAGGTGGAAGTGAATGGACATACAGGGAACATGTCTGTTTGTTCTCTCTCTCTCTCTTCTCTTTCTCTCTCATCACTTGCTTTAGGGGAAACCAACAGTTGCCTCATATGGAAACTGTAAAGAGAGGCATACCTGGCAGGGAACTCTTGCCGACAACCATGTGAGTGAGCCCTCATCTGCCAACACCTTGACGTTGGACTGCCCAGCCTCTAGAACCGTCAGAATTAAATGTCATTCTTTAAGCCACCAAATCTATGGTGTTTTTTATAGCAGTTCAGGTTGACTGAGACAGTGTTTATATCAGAATTTCATTTGCTGGTCACATCAACCCTAAATGGTACATACACACCACATTTTACTGGTGAGGAAACTTGAGGCCCTAAAAGCTAGGAATCAAGAAACAGCTCGTGTGACACCAAAGCAGGAAAAACAACATCATGCCTCACTGTCACCTGACATTGCAGACAATCCTCTCAGCCACCCATAGGAACTTTCAGACGTGAGGCAAGACGCAAGAGAAAGGATCACCAACATAGAACCTTGCTGTTTCATTTGCAAGTTTGTTTTTTAATTTAATTATTAATGTAT
>VSMD01043552.1:0-50880 GCA_008750895.1 Mirza zaza
GCAATTTAATGGGGGGGGGGGAGACCAGAATAACAAAATCAGAGTGTGTTGTTCATATTAAGTACCATTCCTTTACATTTTCATTTCGGTTATACAGACATTTATACACAGGCACACACACTTGTCTGTACCAGGTCAGCATAGAGAAGGTATGGCTTCCTAGGGCCTTCGGTGAATAAATTGTAAAAGACAGTGGTCCAACCCAAGCTCCCAATTCCTCACAGACAGGGCCCAGGGGTGACTTGGCAGCTACATGAGCTGACAGCCCAGAGCCCATGACCTAGGAACTGTTTTCCTCCCCACCTCTTATTATGGAAATTCTCAAAACTGCACAAAAGTAGACAGAATAATATATACCCATTATCAAAGTATTCGGCTATCCCCACTCCCTTTTCCTTCTGAGTAAAGCAAATCCCAGAAATCATTTCACCTATAAATACCTCATATGTTTACCAGATCAGAATTTATAATACAATCACATCAAACAAAAGTAACTCCTTCTTATAATATTCAGTCCTACATTTCTAAGGAATCTTATAACCTTTTTAAATTTAAATAATGTAAATAAATTAGATCAATGCAAAAATATTTAACTTTGTTCAGGATGAAATCACAATCATCTGGTGTGGTGACCTAAGACCAGAGGCAGCAGAAGCTGGGACCCACAACAGAGTTAAGGCCCCAGGGTGACTTCCTCAGGCTGTGATCCTTGTCTGAGTATAAAAATGCATACAATCCAACTCAAGTGTACACCTAAATTTCTTACAAAAATGAATTACACCTTGACAGAACAGTGCCACAATGCACAGAACATGGATCCATTTTGCAGACAGGAGCCTTATTTTCCAAACCCCAAATCAGGGCTTGCAGTCTTCAAATCACCAGTCACTCTGTGGACATCAGGGCAGAACAACCCCCAAGTGGTACTTCTAACTCCCCTGGTCCCACACCTCTTGCAGCCAGTGGACTTCTCTGTCAATGCACTCATCCCTCCACATGTACCCAGCACTGCTCCATCTCCCCATTGGCTCCTCAAGGTCACCAGTCCTTCCTATATCCCCATCACCCAACAAGTTTCATGGGACACAACAGACGCCCCATAGATGTTTGCTAAATGAACTATGGCCTGCCCAAGGAAACTCCAGGTGTTCAGTGACCATAACCACATGTGCTGGGGTGGGCTGAGGTAAGGCAAGGCTACACCTGGGGCCGCTTTCCACTAAATCCACTTCAGTCCATCAGTTCTCTGGTGGCTCACTTATTCCAGTGTCCTGACAAAAACTGGCCATGGTATAACATGCCAGAATCACTGTTTGATAAAACACTAAGACAAGTGTCTGAGGCCTAAAAAAGGCCTAACAATCCATTTTTTTTTTTTTTGAGACAGAGTCTTACTCTGTTGCCTGGGCTAGAGTGAGTGCCATGGCGTCAGCCTAGCTCACAGCAACTTCAAACTCCTGGGCTCAAGCAATGCCTCCTGCCTCAGCCTTCCAAGTAGCTGGGACTGGGACTACAGGCATGTGCTACCATGCCTGGCTAATTTTTTCTATATATTTTTAGTTGGCCAATTAATTTCTTTCTATTTTTAGTAGAGACACTGTCTTGCTCTTGCTCAGGCTGGTTTTGAACTCCTGACCTTGAGCGATCCTCCCGCCTTGGCCTTCCAGAGTGCTACAATTACAGGCGTGAGCCACCATGCCCGGCCAACAATCCACATTTTTAAAGGCTTACATCTAACTTTTTTGAAGGAGGTAACTTTGAAACTTAAATGTCCAAACTGTACTTTCACAGAATTAAGTCATTACTTCTGCTGTGTAAGCTTGAATTTGTGTCTAAGTTTCAAACAAGTATCTCTGGTTAATTTATCATAATGAGAATAATTTAAGCTCCAAAGTTCTTAAGAGGTGATCTCACACTGAATGGGGGAGCCGAGTAGGAAGGTTCTGGCCAGTGTGCAGCTGCAGAGTGTGAGGTAAAGTCACGACCTGAATAGGAATCCACGCCCCAGAGCTCTCTGTCTGGCCTGCCTACAGGATATGCGCAAGGCAAGTGGGAGAACACAGAAAAAAATACAAAAAACTTCTGGCTTATGCAACTACAATTATTTCCTTCAATAAAGACAATAAAATTAATCATTAACCTTGTCTATACCTAAATTTTTTCATTGCCCCAACTATAAAATTATTGATAGTTTTACTGGTTTTTCACTTCTATTCTGAAAGCTCAGGAATGTCTCATTGCTTCTTTCTCTCAATATTGCTGAATGTTTCATGATTCCACCAAAGCTGATAGAAGACTCAGAAGAAAGTGAATCGGTTCCATCCTTGCCTGTCATAGACAGGTAAGTAGGTGGGCCAGGTGCCCACGTAAGTGGTGCAGATTGAGGTCACCAATCCCCAGTGCTCTCAGCTCCCAGCATTCCACCAGAAAAGGTGGCTCAGTTCCAGCAAAACTCAGCATCAGCCATACTCAGGCCTGATGGTCCCTGTTAAAGCAGTCAGTGGGTTAGCCCCTCTCCTTTCCAGCTGACTCCTTTAGACAGCTTGGCTCTTCCCGTTTCCATGTGCAGCACTCCTCTCTAGTCTAATACCTGCAGGCTAAATAACTTTCTTGAGCTGTTTTCTAGCCTTCAACCATTTTTGTAGCTAACCGCAAGTGATACTGCACCTAAATTAGACATGCATGTTCCTAACATAATGAATTGAGAAAGTAGAGAAGCAGCACCACAGAACTCTCTCTGAAGGTCAACCTGGCTACATTTGATTTCAAATAGAACTTGTTAAAAAACGGGGCACCTTGTAAAAGACCTAACAATGAGTAGTCCTCAATTAAAGGACACTGCTCCTCAGAGTGCCTGGTAGTAAGCTCAAACCTAGGACTTAACCAAGGGCTGTCTTAAACTTGTGCATACAAGTGCGCACACAAACATCACAAAGAAAACGATAGCCAAGACATGAACATTATAAAGCATTTATTTGAAAAGAATACATTTTATTAAAACTCATTTTCCACTTTAATGATAGCTTATTCCACATCTTTCTTCCAGTCTCCTTAAAATGTTATCTACTCTAGCCTGTAATTAAAGCCACATTTTTAAAACGACATAAACGAAAGAGCCTCTTGAACAATGTCCTAAATCCCACTGCCAAATGTAACGTCACTGAAATCACTCAATGGTTTTAGGTACGAGTGATACTCGACGACTGAAGTGAAGCCCATCTTTGCTTTTACTTGATATCCAAGAACGAAGTCAAGTGAGCAGCAAACGTCTCCACTTTAAGCGCACAGCCCACTGGCTCCAGTTCCAGCCCTGGACACCTTTCTGGCCCCTCGCTGGGCCCACTTCCTCTGCAGCCCCCGGTCCCGAGGCGCCGGGAAGGCCATCTGGGGCCGATGTTGAGGCGAGCCGCGGCCGTGCCGAGCAAAGGCGCGGCGCTTCCTGCCCGTCCGGCCGCTCAGGCCCACCTGACCATTGTCCGGGGTCGCGCCTTGCCCCGCCCTGCCCGCGCCCGCCACCCCGCCCGGGTCCCGGGAGACCCCCACAGGCTCCACCCCATCCCGGGCCGCCCGGGGCCCCTGACCCAGCAGCCCGCCAACCCCCGCAGCAGGACGCGCCCACGCACGCTCACCTTCTTGCCCTTCTTGCCCTCCTCCTCCATGTCGCCGCGTGCAACCCCCGCGGCCCGCCCGGCCCGCCCCGGGAGCCCCGCTGCCAGCAGCCGCTACATGCTCGCCCCAGGCCCGCCACCCCCGCGCTCCCGGCGCCGCCCGCCCTCCGGGCCCCGCAGTCTCCGCCCGGGCCGCGCCCCGCACCCGCACTTCCGGGCCCGAGGGAGACGGCCCCGCCCCCGAGAAGGCCCCGCCCACATCTGCCGCGAATCCGCACTTCCGTGCCCAAGGGCGCTGAGCTGGCCCTGCAATTAGACCCCGCCCCCTCATAGAGGACGGCGCGCGGGACCCGGTCCCGGCGAACGGCTCGTCCAGAGACCGCAGGCCCCGCCTCGGGGGCGGCGGAGAACGCGCCTGCCTTGCCCCGTACCCAGCCCGTCCCGTGCCCTTCTGGAGGCCCAGGAGCGCCCCCGCCCCACCTCCCTGACTCTTCAGGGCCGCGGGGACGCGCGGGGGAGCCGCTCCAACTTTTTAATTCTGCCGCCATCTTTCGGGCGGCCGACTTCCCAGCCTGCCTAGCGCTCAGGGAGGCCGGGCTCGGGCCCCTGGAAAAGGGGGTGGGGCCGGCGGGAAGGAGGTGGGGCGGGGCAGTGGGGAGAGCGAGGCGGGCAGGAAGGGGGCGGGGCCGGAGGCAGGGCGCGGGAGGGGCGGGGCGTCCCGCGGAGGCCCGGGTGCGGTGCCACTTCCTTTCTTTTCCTCTCGTGTGTCCTTTTATTCTCTCAGCCCCAGGGAAACCGTTTTTTTTAGGACTTCCTCCCTGTTCTAATGCCTACCTTCCTTGGACAAACACGTCAGGAAGGTAGAAACGGAACAGTAAGGGTGTCCAGGCCCCGTCAGAATAAAACCGTAGACCCGTAACCGGCATCTAGTATAATTGCCACGTTTTACGGATGAGGTTTAAAAAGTTTTGGATATTGTCCAGTGTGTCTGTGTATTGTCTCTCAGCTCCGCGTTCACTTCCCATCTCCTGCTCTGAGAACACGGAGCTGGGCACGTTAAGCATTCTTCCCTTGCTGGAGTGCACCGTGTTAAGCGTTGTCAGTGGAAGGTGCTGGAGAGCCGCGCCGAGTAAGGGGCTTCTCTGCCTGGTTCTGGTAAGCTGTCTTGGCAGGCACCTGATGAATGAGAGGCCTTCCCGGCGCCCACCTGCTACATCAGTGGCAGCTTCTCCAAGTTCAGGTTGTCCGCATCTTGGGTGGCTTCCTCAGCACCCAACTCCTGCAGCGCATGACTGCCAAAGGCACCCAGCAGCCGGCAGTTTCCTCCAGCAACCCTGGAGCAGTTTTATACCCAAGTGCTTCCACAAGACACCTCCCATGAGTAACGTTCCCTAGCATCCTAGAAGGTAGATTTTGAGCACGTCCTGCCAGCACACCTTTTGCCATTCAGTGAGCCCTGTCTATGCCCTGTAGTTACAGAAAGGAGGTGATCTTTCCTCCCCATCATAAAGGGTCACAGCCAACACCCCTATAACGAAAGACAGCTTAACAAGAGAAAAGCATAACAAATATATTATGTGCGCACATGTGCATGGGAGTCATGTAAAATACGAACACTTGAAGAAAGGGCCAGATGGTCGATACTTCAACACCCTCTTCTCTGGGAGAGGGAAGAGGGGGTTGTAGGACCAAATGATTTTCAAGGGAAATGAGTGCACCCTGGAGACAGAAATGACCATGTAAGTGACTCTTTGGGCAGGTGAGGGGCAGAATTGCACAGGAACAAAGAATGTCTTATACTGATGGAGTCCCCCAGACGATCTCTAAACTGCCCTCAGAATAGAAGAAAATTTAGTCTGGTTGTGGTAACAACTCCCAGTCTCGTCTCTTCTCCCATGGTCGATCTTTCCCAGTTATTTGATGAGATTTCTTGGAGGGAGGGATGGGAATTTTAAGACAATTGCACTTCTTTGGAAAGAAGCTTTCTTTTTTTCTTTTTCTTTTTTTGAGACAGAGTCTAGCTCTGTCTCCAGGCTGGAGTGCAATAGTGCAATCAGAGCTCACTGTAACCTCAAATTCCTGGGCTCAAGTGATCCTCCCCCCTCAGACTACCAAGTAGCTGGGACTACAGGATTGAGCCACTTTGGCCCGGCCAAAAGAAGCTTTCTTATCTTAGTCAGATGAGGAAATTCCAGAAAGAGTCCCTCATTTCAATTTTCAAAGCACTCAGCATGCCAAAGGGCCATATTTTGTGGAATCATTTTCAGTGCCCCAGTAACCCTCTCCAACAAGGTCTGTATGTAGCTCAGCCCTGGGGGAAGAGGGAGGTTTCTTCCTTGGGAGCTTGACCTCAGCTCTCAGATAGTAGCTGCTCTTTGTATCTACTGTTCTAGTCTTCTTTCTCTCCTTCACTTTTTTTTTAATTGAGACAGTGTCTTGCTATGTTGCCCAGGCTGATCTCAAGCTAGTGGGTTCAAGCAATCCTCCTACCTCAGCCTCCCAAGTAGCTTGGATTACAGGTGAAAAGGGGTTAAAGAAGATAAAAATAAACGAAGCAGCCACTGCACTTGGTTTATTTTTATCTTCTTTAACCCCTTTTTACCCTAATCCCATGTTATACTTAATAATTAAGTATAATTGTTACATTGGCCGGGCGCGGTGGCTCACGCCTGTAATCCTAGCACTCTGGGAGGCTGAGGTGGGCAAATTGCTCGAGGTCAGGAGTTCAAAACCAACCTGAGCAAGAGTGAGACCCCGTCTCTACTATAAATAGAAAGAAATTAATTGTCCGATGAATATATATAGAAAAAAAATTAGCCATGCATGGTGGCACATGCCTATAGTCCCAGCTACTAGGGAGGCTGAGGCAGCAGGATTGCTTGAGCCCAGGAGTTTGAGGTTGCTGTGAGCTAGGCTGATGCCACTGCACTCACTCTAGCCTGGGCAACAAAGTGAGACTCTGTCTCAAAAACAAAACAAAACAAAACAAAATAATTCGTTACATTAAACTTTTCCTATACTATTTTTCTGTCTCCTGAGTGGACCCTATTTGATACTACTACCAAAGAATTAATCAGTCTCTAGCACTCCCAAAAGGCATAGGTATTTCAGTCCCTTTGGCAGATAGAGAAGAGATATGAGAAACACCCTTTCAATCTGCCTTCTGCAATAATCCAGCTTGCCACATTCCTACACGAAAATGCTGCAGTGCATTTGGTTGTCATTATTCTCCCACCATTCCCAGAACCAAGGCCTGATATTTAAGGTCTTCCACAATCTTCCATTAATATACCTCTCCACATTTATCCCTCTGTAATGCAGTAAGCAACCTATTAAAACTTCCTTTAACCTGACCCTGGATGTGCCAACTTCCTCAAGCTGTCCCTACCCATTAGCTAGAATACCTTTGCCTCTTCTCTGCATACACAGATTCATGCTTCAAGTAAAAATCCACCAGCTAATGATCAGATGATGATGATAACTATAGAAATAAACAAAGACAACATAATGAGAAAAGTGGTCTTTCTCCATTCACTGTTCCACTGGAATGTAAAAAAAACAAAAATGAGAAAAATGAAGGCTATAACAAGGGAGTCTGCCACCATCGCTTCCATTTGGTAGAGACTCTATGGCAGGCAGAGGAGTAGGTAAATAATATAGTAGAAAAAGGGAAGTTTCCAGGAATGCCAGGTTAGCAGGATTAGAGGCTGTTGGCCTGGGGAAGCTGAAAGGGGACATGCCAAGTGATTGGTTAGGGGTGCATATTTGGCTTTCTCTGGTTAGTCCTAAGTTAGAAGCAGGGACAAAAACTTGGTAAGCTGCCAGTTACTAATTTTTTACCAGTACATAATGATTGTACATAGTTATGGGATACATGTGATATTTTGATACATGCAAACAATACATAATGATCAAATCAGGGTATTTAGGATATCCACCACCTCAAATATTGATCATTTCTTTGTGTTGGGAACATTTCAAATCTTCTATTTTTTTCCTCAGACTCAAGCCAGTTTATACTTCTATCTATTTTGAAATAACATTTCACCCTAGTGGGTGTATGTATTATAGTAGGGTTTATAGTAACCCTACTTTGCTATCAAACATTAGAACTTATTCCTTCCATCTAGGTATATGATAGTACCCACTAACCAACCTCTCTTCATCCCCTGATACCCACACAACCCCCTCAGCCTCTGGTTTCTATTCTTCCACATTCTACCTCCATGAGATCAACTTTTTTAGCTCCCACATATGAATGAGAACATGTGATATTTGTCTTTCTGTGCCTGGCTTATTTCATTGAACATTATAGCCTTCAATTCCAGCCATGTTGTTGCAAATGTCATGATTTCATTCTTTTTTATGGCCAAATAGTATTCCATGTGTATATATTCCACATTTTCTTAATCTATTCATTCATTGATGAACATTTAGGTTGATTCTATATCTTTGCTATTGTGAATAGTGCTGCAATAAACACAGAGGTGTAGGTATCCCTTTGAGATACCAATTTCTTTTCCTTTGGATATATACTCATAGTGGGATTTCTGGATCCTGTGGTAGTTCTATTTTTAGTTTTTTGGGGAAAGCTTCATATTGTTTTTCATACAGATCTAATTTACATTCTCACCAACAGTGTAGAAGAGTTTCCTTTTCTGCACATCCTTGCCAGCATTTATTTTTTGTCTTTTTGACAATAGCTATTCTAACTGGGGTGAGACGATATCTCTTTGTGATTTTGATTGGCATTTCCCCAATGATTACTAATGTTGAGTATTTTTTCATATACCTGTTGGCCATTTGTATGTCTTCTGAGAAACGTCTATTCATGTGCTTTGCCCACTTTTTAATGTTTGTGGGTTTTTTGTTGGTATTGAGTTTTTTACATTCTATATTCTGATTTATTTTCCTTTTTCTTTTTCTTTTTTTTTTTTTTTTTTTTGAGACAGAGTCTCACTTTGTTGCCCAGGCTAGAGTGAGTGTCATGGCATCAGCCTAGCTCACAGCAACCTCAAACTCCTGGACTCCAGCAATCCTGCTGCCTCAGCCTCCCAAGTAACTGGGACTACAGGCATGTGCCACCATGCCCGGTTAATTTTTTCTATATATATTAGTTGGCCAATTAATTTCTTTCTATTTATAGTAGAGACGGGGTCTCACTCTTGCTCAGGCTGGTTTTGAACACCTGACCTCAAGCAATCTGCCCACCTCAGCCTCCCAGAGAGCTAGGATTACAGGCGTGAGCCACCATGCCAGGTCCCCTTTTACTTTTTAAATCAGGATCATCATGTTCAATTTCCTTGTATATTCTGGATATTAGTCCTTTGTCGAATGGATGCTTTGCAAGTATCTTCTCCCATTCTACAGGTTAGCACTTTACTCTTTTGATTGTTTCCTTTGCTATGCAGAAGCTTTTCATATTAATATAGTCCCACTTGTCTATTTCTGTTTTTGTTGCCTGTACTTTTGAAGCATTAGCTATAAAATCTTTGCCTAGACCAATGTCCTGAAGCATTTCCCCATCTTTTCTTCTGGTAGTTTTATAGTTTTGGGTCTTACATTTAAGTCTCTGATCCACTTTGAGTTGATTTTTGTATATAGTGAGAGATAGCTTGCCAGTTATTAATCAAGTCCTGGCCATTTGGGGCCAATTTCCTGCTTTGTCACTAGAGATAGCACCTAGCTTCCTGCAAGTCTGACTTATATCAGGCTGGCTGCCTGGGCTGGTTACCATAGGTAATGGGTTGGTTTCCTGAGCAGGTTGCTGCAGGTTGTAGGTCAGAGTTCTAGTTGTATAAAATGGTCCAACCACTGTCTGTCTGTATATTCAGTCTCTCAAAACAGACACCAGTGAGACCAGCTGCAATGATAATATAAAACAGTATCTCTCCCAAGTCACACCTTGGCTGTAAAGTGTCCTGCTATTGAGTGATTACTTTTGAGTGATTACTGCTTTCTTACCAATAACCTCCTTAGTCTGCTGTGCGGCTCCCAGGTCTTGAACAAAAATAACCAATTACCAAACTGCCTACACTTCATGAAAGCAACAATCCAGAGCTAACTCTCACTTCCCCTCTCCCCTCCTCAGTTATTCAGGGCCAGCCTGAACCTTATAAAACCCCCTTCCTACTCCCTCATAATGAGAGGTAGCCCACCTTCCTCTGGGGTGCTATCCCTGGTCACAGCAGGTTAGTAAACCAAATTTTTTTGCACTCCTGGGAAATTTAGCTATTGAGCTTTATCACCCAGCTCAAGAATCACCTCTTCCACTAAATCTTTTGATGCAACTTTTCCCTCAGTTCCCAGAGCAATTTATTTGTATAACTCTAGTTAGCCAAGTTTAGGACATATCCTTTACTAAGCTGTAAGTAAGCTCTTTTGAAGGTGGGGACTACATAGGATTCCTCCTTGAATCTGAGAAACTCTAATGAAGAAAATGATGCACATTTAGCCAGACTGAGGTGGCATATTCCCTGGACACAGCTTCCCAGCTAGTCCCTTGGGTTTTAAGAAAACCTCTAAGCACTGAAAGTTTACCCTTGTTGGCCTACTCAAAGACAATGTTCCCAGATTCATGTATCTGCTAGATTCCAGCTAATTGGGGTTTTTTTGTTTGTTTGTTTTGGTTTGGTTTGTTTGGGTTTTGTTTTGTTTTTTTTTTTGAGACAGAGTCTTGCTCTGTCACCCAGGCTAGAGTGTGGTGGTGTGATAATAGCTCACTGCAGCCTTGAACTCCTGGGCTAAAGCAATCCCCCTGCTTCAGTCTCCCAAGTGGCTGGTACTACAGGTGCACACCACCATACCCAGCTAATTGAAAATTTATTTTGTAGAAATAGAGTCTATGTTGACCAGGCTTGTCTCAGACTCCAGGCCTCAAGCGATCCTCCCTCCCACCTGGGCCTCCCAAACTTCTGGGATTACTGGTATGAGCCTAGTTGGGTTTTGTTTGTTTGTTTGTTGTGAGACAGAGTCTCACTTTGTTGCCCGGGCTAGAGTGAGTGCAGTGGCATCAGCCTAGCTCACAGCAACCTCAGACTCCTGGGCTCAAGCTTCTGCCTCAGCCTCCCAAGTAGCTGGGACTACAGGCATGTGCCACCATACCCAGCTAATTTTTTTCTATATATTTTTAGATGGCCAATTAATTTCTTTCTATTTTTAGTAGAGACAGGGTCTCGCTCTTGCTCAGGCTGGTTTTGAACTCCTAACCTTGGGCGATCCGCCTGCCTTGGCCTCACAGAGTGCTAGGATTACAGGCATGAGCCACTGGGCCCAGCCCCTAATTGGTTTTTTTAAACTGAATCTTTTCACTGTTCCTGAAGCTAACTGCAGTGTTTTCCTTTTTGTCCCTCTCAGAGATTTGTCCTTGACCATCTATATCAACTGTCTCCCTAATATGGGAAATAACTGGTTCATAAATAACTAGATGTCTCTGAGTTATTCCTTGACATATGCCCAACACTTAACACTGCTGTGCAGGTGATAAATCTATGTCGACTTAATTAGTGAAGGAAAGACCCTTTAGAATGAATTATTCTCAGTGAATTTTATTATTCATTTTATTTATTAAAATTTTTTATTTTTTTAGAGACCCTGTCTAGGCTGGAGAGCAATGGCCCCATCATAGATCACTGCACCCTCAAAATCCTCCCACCTCAGCTTCCACAATAGCTGGGACTACAGGTGCAGGCCACCACACCTGGCTAATTTTTCTTATATTTTGTAGAAATGGGGTCACATTATGTTACCCAGGTTGGTCTCCAACTCATGGCCTCAAGTGATCCTCCTACCTCAGCCTCCGAAAGTCCTGGGATTACAGGTGCAAGCCACCACTCCTGGCCTTAGTGAATTTTAATATCCAGTTTCCAGGCCTATGAATCATGAAGGACCAAACCAGCTTTGGATTATAATGATCCCTCAGAAGTACAGCCACCCTGTGCAGCCCCCAGCTAAAGCAAACTTGTAAGCCCCACTTTGACATCTTGTTGGCTATAATTGTTTATTCTTCCAGAGCCAAACTACTAATTTTCTCTTCAGGCATACTTATGTAGAAGATCAGAATATGCACCCCACAATATGACTGCAGGGGACCAGAATATGCCACCTCAAAATATGCCTCGTTGGCACAAAGATTATTTTGAGCTGATAATTTTAAGGAACAACAGAAGCTACAAAAACAGCATATGCTCCCCTTTGAAAGAGAAATTTACATTTTTAAAAGAAAGGTTGTCTCCCTGTCTCTTCTTTTTTCTTAGAGACATCAATTTACTTAACAGATCACTTGAGCCTGGGTGTATGTGTCCAGTGGTTTGTCTCTGATGAACAGACTTCCTTATCTCAGCTCAAAACATTCCAAGCCTTTAGACAAATCTTTGTTTCTTTAACCAATTACAAATTAAAGAATCTTTAAACTCACCTATAATCTGTAATGCCCTGCTTCAAGATGCCCTGCCTTTTCGGGCCTAACAATGTATGCCTTCCATGTATTGATTTATGACTTTATGTGTAATTCCTGTCTCCGTGAAATGTCTAAAGCCAAACTGTAACCAAACCACACTGAGCCCATTGGCTCAAGGTTTCTTGGGTCCGGCTCTCTGGGTCAGGGTCGCCCCTTAAATTATTTGAGTTTGGGATCTTTTCCACTGACAATATACCAAAAGGTGATTGAATGTATTTACTAAGTACCATACGTAAAATATGAGTTTCAAATACTGCTCTGCTTTTCTTTACTTACAGAACTAAGTTCTTGCCTTTCTAGCCTGATATTCAAGACCCTTGGGCTAGGCATGGTGACTCCAGCCTGTTATCCCAGCACTTTGGGAGGTGGGGGCAGGAGGACTGCTTCAGGCCAGAAGCTCAAGACCAGCCTGAGCAACACAGGAAGACTCTGACTGAACAAACGAATAGCAAAATTAGCCTGGCATGGTGGCATAGGCCTGTAGTCCCAGCTAACCAGGAGGCTGAGGCGGAAGGATCCCTTGAGCCCAGGAGTCTGAGGTTGCAGTGAGCTATGATTACACCACTGCACTCTACCCTTTCGCAACATGGCAAGACCCTGTCTCAAAACACCCTCCAAGAAAAGACCCTTGAAGAGTAGTCCTCTCTCTCCTCATCAAGATCCCTTCAGAGCACTACAATCCTGTAATGCTTAGCTGTGTCTCCAACAAACGACATCCTTCCCAATCTCAGGACTTTCCAATGTGCTTTCCTCTGCCTGTGGTGGGGAATATAAAAACAAAATTTTCTCTTAACCCAGAAAACCTCTCCACAAAGGTAGAAGAGAAAGAAAATGTAATGCTTGAATACGCATTAAATCAGAATGATACAGATCACAGACAACCCGCTAAGGGATCACAAAAAGAAACTCACTCTTTTATATAGCTCCGTGGATACAAAACATCACTTAAGTAGGTTTTTGAACTCTCAGTCAGTTGACAAGTTAGGCCCTGGTCCTCCCAGGAAACTGGAAGATTGGGCTTTATATCCCTTGACAATTACATTTCAAAAAGATGGCTCTGAACCAACATTCCTGAGTTGAGACAGACGGGTCATGGGCTTGCTTAGCCACAAAAAAAATAAAAAGTAGTAAGACTTGCATACCTTTGAAAAACAGAGGAGCAAGAAAAAAAGTTATTTTGAGACACAGTCTGGTTCTATTGCCTAGGCTAGAGTGTAGTGGCATCATCATAGCTCACTGCAACCTCAAGCGATCCTCCCGCCTCGCTATCCCAGAGTGCTAGAATTACAGGAAACTCTGAAAGAAAGCTAGAGGGAAATGTCCTGAAGGCGCTCAACTGCCCCTTGCACGTGTAGGGAAGGCCTGGGGGCCAGTGTTTAATTTGTATTTGCCCTCCACCTGCATCGTCTTTCCCACGTGCCGGTCCCACAGGCAGGCTCCCGTTCGCTCCCGAGGCCCCAGGTCCACGTGGGGTTTCGCCCCGCCCCGCCCCATCCAGGCAGCAGCCCGGGTCAGGCCCAGCACTCCCGGCTGAGCGTCCCCACCCCGCCAGGCTGTCTGGCTCCGTCTTGCTCTGCTCCTCTTGGCTGCGGGACCCTGGGTAGTTACGTCACTCCAGCCTCTGGGACACTAAGGCTGGGTAACAAAAGGCGGTTGGGAGACTCCACTGAGTGGACACCCTGAAGACCCAACGCGCCACCCGGCCCCGACCCCGGAAGTCCCACTCCAGTCTACAGCGCCCAGCCAGCGTCCGAAGCCACGCCTCCGTGGCTGCGCCGACGTCACCTGCCCCGGACGGGGTCACGTGGGCCCACGCACCGCTTCGAGGCGGGGCTGCTGCGCGGTGACGTCAGGAGCGCGACGCCTGTGCTCCGTGGTCACTGTGGCTGTCTCGTGGGTGTTTTTGTCATCCACTGCCATCCAGGATTCCGCCGCCTTTTCCTGAGCCCAGGTAGGGGTCGGGGGGCTCAGGGCTCGGTGGTAGGTGGCTCGGGAGGCCGGGCCGCAGTGAGTGGGGGCGCCGGCTGCGCCCGCAGCCCAGACCTTCCCTACACGTGCTTCTTGTAAGGGACAGTTGAGCGCGTTGAGAACGTTTTTCTCGGAGGAGACTCGGGGGCCATAGTATAGAACTCACGCTGTGCTTCTGAGCGTCTCTTTCAGAAGAGAAGTGGGGCTTGTCTGTGACCTGGGGGGACCCCAATAGGCGGGATGGGCGGTGTGATGTGGAGGGATCTCACGAGTGTTTTTAAGGGATGGGACGTGAGACCTGGAGGGATCTCGCCGGGAGCGATGAGATCGCGGGTAGACCTACCTCGAGATGAGGAATAGGGGTTCAGGCTGTGTGCCGGAGAAGAGCTGGGTGAGGTTCAGTGGCACAGGCTGGGGCTGACAGTATTTGTCCACTTCTAGGTGGGAGTCATGGCCGAGGTGATGGTTCCTCAAAGTGGGAAGGCCTACTGTCGCAGCAGCTCTCCTGCAAGATGCCCTGGTAAGTCACGGTTCAGAGCCCACAGCTCTGCGTTCCCGGAACTTGTTTCCAACCGTTATTTCACGGAAAAAATCCTCGTGGAACTTACTCATGTGTCCTGACTTACACCCTGGTTCAGAAGCTTTCTCTGAGATACAAAATACATGAGAAAAATGAAGGGAAAAAGTTATTTTTGTGTAAGTATGTGATATGGATGTTTCTGTGGTCATAATGAAGCACCACACTAGAATTGGAGTGTCACAGAATAATGTGGAAGTTTAGCTCATGTAATAAGTTTACCTACCTCTTGTAAGACATCTTCCCTTACTCCCTCAGCCAGAAAGGATCTTTCCCTTAGAGTTAGTTGTTCTTAGTGGTGGGCTTCTGGAACTAGCTCATCCAGACTAATTGAACTCTATGGACTGTTCTCCCCTGGACTTTGGGATTCCTGAGGTTTGGGGGATTTGGCTGAATGTGAGTAGCAAGCCTCCAGCGTGCCTGGGTCTGCGGTGACCTTGTGCATTCCTACAGCGCTTGCCAGAACAGCTTCGAAACGGTTTGAGGCCTTGCCCTGCTCCATCCAGAGCAAGGTTATAGAAATTTCAGACAATTTTTGCTCTCTTCTGTCTCGTGTGTGTTGGGCATTGTATAGATCTGTACTGTGTAATGTGGCAGCCACGTGGTGTAAATTACATTTAAAATTCAGCTTTTCACACTAACCACGTTTCTGGTGCTCAGTAGCCACATGTGGTTACCATATTGGACTGTGCCGATTAAAGAACATTTCTGTGTGCAGAAATAGATTTGGACAGTGCTGATGTAAAAAGTGAAGGGTTGTCATTAAGTGTTTGCTATGCTCCAGGCTCAGCACAAATTTTATTTTGTTATATTCTTTTTGTTTTTTGGGGGTTTTTTTTTTGAGATAGAGTCTCACTATGTTGCCTGGGCTAGAGTGCCGTGGCGTCAGCGTAGCTCACAGCAACCTCAAACTCCTGGGCTTAAGCGATCCTACTGCCTCAGCCTCCCGAGTAGCTGGGACTACAGGCATGCGCCACCATGCTCAGCTAATGTTTTCTATATATATTTTTAGTTGTCCAGCTAATTTCTATTTCTAGTAGAAACGGGGTCTCACTCTTGCTCAGGCTGGTTTTGAACTCGAACTCCTGACCTTGAGCAATCCACCCGCCTCAGCCTCCCAGAGTGCTAGGATTACAGGCATGAGCCACCACACCCGGCCTATTTCATTATATTATTAAAGCAAAGGCTTTTATTTTTGAGACAGAGTCTCACTTTGTTGCTCAGGCTAGAGTGAGTGCCGTGGCATCAGCCTAGCTCACAGCAACCTCGATCTCCTGGGCTCAAGCAATCCTACTGCCTCAGTCTCCCAAGTAGCTGGGACTACAGGCATGTGCCACCATGCCCAGCTAATTTTTTGTATATATATATTTTTTAGTTGGTCACTTAATTTCTTTCTATTTTTAGTAGAGACAGGGTCTTGCTTAGGCTGGTTTCGAACTCCTGACCTTGACCAATCCACCCGCCTTGGCCTCCCAGAGTGCTAGGATTGCAGGCGTGAGCCACAACGCCTGGCCAAAGCAAAGGCTTTATAAAAGTTGAAAGTGAAGCTCAGAGGAGTGGTAAAGGTAGGAGTTGAGCCAAAGTAGAAAGGATTAGGGAAGAGCTCTGCCCCGAGACACTGATGGGACGAGATATTTACAATTACAAGGCAAAGCAAAGAAAACTAAAGGTTCAGTTCTGCAGAGGGACTGAATGCCCTGGGAGCTAACTGAAGGTGAGGTCCTTGGCAGCTTTGGTCACAGGAGAGGAGGGCACTAATGTTGGCTGAACACCTGTTTTGAGCCAAACCTCTTAATTCCTCAACTAGTTTGAAATTTTCATACCCATGAGGTAGTTTTAGATTCAATATAGATGAAGGGCCTAAAGTCAGAATTCTGTGTCCAAGGTTGCCCATCCAGAAACTGGCAGATGGAGTTTGACACTGCAGCCTGTGCTCTTTTCTGAGATGCCATGCCTGGAAGCCTGAGTAGAATCTAGAAGCGCTTGGGAAGTTTGGGTTGGAAGAGTGTTGCCACCTTGGTCATAGCTCGAGCGGCACAACTCCTGTGTTCCTCTGGTGGTAGGGTCGCCTTCTCTCTTGAGGGTAGAGGCTTCCAGCTGACTGTCTCTTCAGTCCAGGAACAGTTACAGAACACCTGGGGCCTGCTGTTGGGAGATCTCTCATGTCTCTGCAGTCTTGTGAGTCCGGCACTGGTTGTCTTTTCCATATTATCTTTTAAAGGATGTTTGCAACAGACAGCCATGGAATGTAAGAGGCAGTGCCTTCCTCCAGAGCAGAGAGCAGTCATTCTTGCTGTCCATTGTAAAAGATGGGGAGTCCCACACTCGGGCGCCTTTCCTGTCACAGCCCACTGCACATGCTGGTGCCTTCTGACTCCCTTGGCATCGCCGTGTGGGAACTGGGGCTTTGAGAGGGTGTTAGAAAATGCTGATGTTCTTGCTATTGCTATGAATTGAATAATCAATTGTCCTTTGTCTCTAGTCAAGGAATTCTGTGTTTTCTGTCAGTGTCTATGAACCTGGCAAGCTACCTTGTTAGCTACAGAGGGGGCAGCTCAGACCTTCCCAGTTCCTGACAGCCACCTCCCCCCAGTGGTTCCGCTTTGTATACCTGCCCCACCACATGGCACAGAGGTATCTACTATCCGTCAGTATTTCAGCAATCCTAGGATGCCAGCGCTAGAGGAGACCTGAGAGAGGATTTCTTCAGTGGCTGCCAGGTTCTTCCATGGAACCTGTGCCAGGGGTAAGTCCAGGATGGATCTGACCTAGCAAGTCACTTCACTTCTGTTTTATTTGTTAATTTTCCTTAAGTCACCTGGCCAAGAAAAAGTTCAAAGACTATCAACCTATTCTGATCCTCCCATATTATAAGTCCCAGAAATTATTTATAAAGTGAGTGAGTCACAGAAAGGTTAACTGTCTTTAAGCTCACGAGATTATTTTGGGACGGTTGTTTAGTGTCTAGATTTGTGTGCCTGATTCTTGGACTGCCTATGTGGTTTGTATTCAACCTATAGCCTTTTCCCCAGAATTTCCTAACGTTAGTGGTGTGTCAGCCTAGAAGGGGCTTGTGCTACCACTATGGTTGGTCACAGGCCTCTCAGCTCAGTGGGAGTGGGTTCAGGATTGAGGAAGTTGGGTTCGGTTCCATCTGTTGTGGCAATAGGCATTTATAACAATCCCTAGTTGAGTGAATTATGTCATTTAATTTTTCACAACAGACCTCTACAGTGTTTCTAATCTCATTTTTACAGATGAGGATGTGGATACTGAGAAGGAGGCTTGCCCGTGCTGATAACACCTAATGAGGAGTGGAGCAGAATTTGAACCCAAGTCTTTATACCTTAATTATCTGACCAGACTTGAAGCCTCATATGCCTCCCTTCTAGGAGTTGGGGATTTCTGGTTTTTGGCCCTTGACGGGATGTGAGTGGCTCAAGGCTTGGGCTGCGAGTCTGACAGACATTCTCTGATCCCAGGTTTGGGTGCTAGGTTCTCTGCTTCCAGAATGAAGAACTTTGATTTGTATCAAGATCCAGGCCCTTCTGGTGTCTGCTGAATGAAAAACAAGGGATATTTAATAAATAATGATTTTAAATGTGATTCAGTCCAGCCTTTTCTTTCCATATGCTACATGCAAAAATAAGGAAGACTCTGCCCCTTGAAGGAGTTGTCAGCTAAGTCCAAGGGAGCTCTAGGTATTTAGCCATTCTCAGTGATCATGCCTTGTAGATGATGGCCACTTGGAACTTGGTTATCATCTCATTGCATGTGCCATCTATTTCAACTGATGGTGGTATGTGGTGGTGATATTTATCACGGTGCCAAGGGTAACCAGCTGAATTCTGCAGTGGGAGCAATGGGCACAAAGGCACTGTCATTGGGAGCTTTATCTTGAGATCCTGGAGTGGGTTCCAGTTGTGTTCACCCACTGACTCGATAGAATACCCTTGTCTTGACCAGCCTGAGCAAGAGCGAGACCCCATCTCTACTATAAATAGAAAGAAATTAATTGGCCAACTAATATATATAGAAAAAATTAGCCGGGCATGGTGGCACATGCCTGTAGTCCCAGCTACTTAGGAGGCTGAGGCAGCAGGATTGCTTGAGCCCAGGAGTTTGAGGTTGCTGTGAGTTAGGCTGACACCACGGCACTCACTCTAGCCTGGCAATAAAGTGAGACTCTGTCTCAAAAAAAAAAGAATACCCTTGTCTTTTCAGATACTCCTAGGTACTCACCTAAGTATTAAAATATTACAGGCAGTAATAGCCTTAGTCTGTGCATTATGCCCCAGGTGTCTCCAATTTCACTTGAAACATAACAGTTAAAATGCACCATTGAGCCCACAGGACTTGGTTCTCTAGTTTAATGTTGGTGACATTGTCATGGAATGTTGACAGTAAGCAAGTCCAAGACAGTGACTCACACCTATAATCCTAGCACTTTGGGAGACTGAGGCAGGAGGATTGCTTGAGCTCAGAAGTTGGAGATGAGCTTGAGCAAGAGCGAGACCCTGGCTGTACTGAAATAGAAAAAATTAGCTAGGCGTAGTGGTGTGCACCTGTAGTCCCAAGCTACTTGGGAGACAGATGAGAGGATTGTTTGAGCCCAGGATTTTGAGGTTGCAGTGAGCTATGATCACACCACTGCACTCCAGCTGGAGCAACAGAGTGAGACTGTCTCAAAAAGATAAAAAGCAACTTTTACATTCAATTTGCCACTGACTAGTGAATGGGAAAACACACAAAGGTGCCAGCTCAGGTCCTTGTCCCATACACCAAAAAGGATGGCACCAAACTAAAGGGCCTGCAATGGAGGTACAGGACCACCTTTTACTGAGGACCCGATTCTAGGCTGCAGTGAGCCGGATTTTCTAGTCTGCAGCTACACCCCAAGGGTGTGGTCAGGAAGACACATTTCCTAAAAACCCCAGAGATAGCAGCTTCTGATAGCCTGGCTGTGGGGGTTGATGGCCGGGTGGCTGCACCTCACCAGCCTCCACTGTCCCAGGAGGCTCACAAGGCTCAGAGGGCTGTGTGGTCTGTGAGCCTGCATTTCCATAGCGCCTTGGAGCCATTCACCTACAGCAACTAGCCTGACAGTAGATCCTTAGATGAGGTAAAAATAGATTTCCAATACACATCCTAAATTGTGGTACCATTGGTAAGGGTGCTGAAAACCTGAAAAGGGACAGTTTCTTGGGACGAGGGATTTGCCACAGAGAGCAGCAGCACGGTGAGCCTGGTGTTTGAAGGCTGTGTCAAGGAAGGTCAGGGCAAGGGGGCCCTGGTGGAGTAAGGAACCGATTGAGATGAGATAATGAGTGAAACTGCCGCCAGGGCCAGGAGGGTTTCCTCATCCCCTGCCAGGCTCGAGTTGGTAGCATTGGTGGCGGCCCCTCACTGCTGTCCCTCCAGGGGCCCCTGCTTTGTTCATCCATCTGCTCTACAGTGTTTGCTGTGCCCTGCTGGTCACACCCTGTAAGGAGCCTGCCCCGGGAAAGCTGCAGGTCAGAGCGGCCACTTGTCCTGCCTGCTGAGAACCAGGCTGAGACTGACCATGTGGGCTTTCCCCGGGGTCTGAAGAGACACTAAATACAGTGCTGGAACGGCCCAGAGATCTGTCCAGAGCCAAGAGGGAACTTCCTTTGGTGTGATGTCATCTCTGGGCCTCAGTTTCAATAGAGGCAAAGTGAGAATAGCGGCAGCTCTGGCCCGGGTGACAGGAATCAGATGAGGCAATGCAGGGCGAACTGCAAGCTGGGAGGAAGCCTAGTCATGACTGCGGTTATGCCCAGGGTCTCACAGCACCAGCCTATAAAGGGAGGCCTGGCAAACTCTGCCCACGGGCCAAATCTCTGCGCTATAAATGGTCTTGACATTTTTAAGTGGTTGGGGGGGAAAACCCAAAAGAATATTATTTTGTGACAGGTGAACATTTCATAAAGTTAAGATTTCAATACCCCTAAGGTTTTACTGGGACAGCCGCATTGGTTCTGTTGGTTCCTTTAAATCATTAACACAAAACCCCACCTGCTCAACTCCCTGGGGTTTGGGGAAGTGAAACTAAGAAAAGGGAGATGAGCCTTCAAGAGTGTGGGTGAATTTAGGTTTGGGAAACTCTTCAAAAGCCCCAGCCCAAGAGGCTGGGGGTGTGAGGGCACCTCCCTAGTCAGAGCTTGGAAGGATTACGCTTGACCGGAGTTTGCCCAGGAGGGGCCTCAGGCCCAGCTCAGGGTGGAGCCAGAAAGCTGGGGATGTGTTGGAACAAGGGCCCCTTATCACTGCATGTGCATGACCTAGTTCTATCGGGTACTGGATAAGCACTTTCAATTTTATCAGGAATGCATTAGTTTTAAGAAAAAAAAACTTCATATCAAGCAATTATTTCAAAGTTTAAAAAGAGATATTTGAAAGATAGTAAACTAGTGCTTGTGAGTACAACAAATCTGGAAGGTGGCAGGTGAGTGACTCAAGTTTGGGAATACTGGAATCTGTCCTTCTGACCTCCCCGTGTGAGAGAGGGTTGAACGAGAACTGCCCCTAGTCAGCTTGAAGGAAGAGAGAGACCTGTCCTAGTCTTCCTAGAGGATGAGAGAGGACTGTCCTGGTCTGCCTTGGTCTGCCCTGGGCTGAGAGAGCTCTTTCCCCAGTCTGCTTTGGAGGACAAGAGAGATGCCCCATCTGCTCAGAGGGGGAGAGAACAGCCCCATCTGCCCGAGGCACCCACCGTGTCGGGGTGCTGTGTTTGGACAGAAACCTGAGCCACTTGGGCTACTTCCTAAATGTGCTGCCTCGTCTACAAAGCAGGTACCAGGCACGTCTCAGAGCTGTAAGGACTGAAGGGTTTGTCAGATGAAAGTACAAGGCAGAGGACAGTGAAGGGCATGGGGTTCCCCTGCAGGCCGGCCCCACCCAGAAGACACTCTAGGGGCCTCTGTCCCTCCAGGGGGATGGGGTAGGAATTACAGTGTGAGGAGTCCTGAGCCCTGGCCTTCGCAGGGCCAGACAAGAAGCTTTTCCCATTTCTCCCCCAGTGACGCCTCAAAGAATGCTGCTGCCGGTTCCTGCTCCAGAGGCCTGGGCATTAGGATCTTTTCACACTTTTGTATTAAGGTACAATATATATACACGGTGAAATTCGTCTAGTGTTCAGTTCTGAGTTGACAGACACATACAGCTGGGTGGCCAAAACCATGTCAAGAAATCTTTAAAGTCTCACAGGTGACTCTAACGTGCAGCCAGGGTTGGAAATCACCCACGGAGTCTTGTCTGCTGCCTGGGGTATACAGGAGCCATCAAGGAGCCCTCCAGAGCTGGAGGACTCGGGGTCTGGCGACTTGGCCCTCGCATGCAAGCAGGTCAGACCTAACGGTCTGTGGCCAGCTGTGGGGCACAGGGACAGGAAGCAGGGCTCAGAGCACCTCGCGGGGGAGGGAGCGGCAAGTGGGGAAGGCAGCCCCTCCCAGGGCCAGAACCCACTTCCTACTTTACTACAGCACTGGAGGAGGCTGGCAGGGGCTGGGCCTCCCCGGCCTTCCTCTCCCCACCGCCCTCCTGCCCGCCGGCACAGGAAGGTGAGGCAACCTGGCCTGGGTGTTTCCAGCTGGCAGGATGGAGGACGAGGAAGGCCCGGAGTACGGCAAACCCGACTTTGTGCTCTTGGACCAAGTGACCATGGAGGACTTCATGAGGAACCTGCAGCTCAGGTAGGCCCAGGGCGGGAGGCTCCAGGCTCCCCTCCACCAAGGCCCCCCACCCCTCATCCTGGCACAGAGGCAGACACCCTGGACTGAAAGGAGCATCTCAAAGCTCTGACCCAGGGAGACGGGAGCAGACCAGGAAGTCCCGTCCCCATCAGGGTTGGCCAGTCAGTGCCGGAGCTGCCCCACCCTACCCCAGCCCTGCCTCCCACACAGCCCAGGTGCCTTTTGCCCCTTCTTTCCTGCTTGGACAGATAGGCACTAGGCGCTGGGGCCAGGGCTGGGCCCTCCTCCCAGCCCTTTCCCGACAGTTGCTGCTGCTCCCTCCCTGCATCTCCCTCGTGGGGCTTGGCCTGAGCCCAGGACTCTGAGATGAAGCAGGCAGGCCCCACCCTGGGGTCCAAAGCATCTCATAGCATTGAGGTGATGCTCGGGTGGGCACATGGGGTGTCACAGGACACAGCTGGTAGAAGTGACATCAGAGCCCAATTTGCCATCAAGCGAGGTAGGCAGAAGGCAGGAGGAGCTTGGGAGGTGGGGACATGGCACATCAGGGTGGCTGTGTAGGCAGCTGGGCTTCATGCCCTGACTCCCAGGGACGTGTGGGAGGTGCCTGGCATGTGCTTGGGAAGCTCCTAGGGAGAGTGTGGGGACCAGAAACCCCACTAAGCACAGACATCAAGAGGCTGCAAGTCTGACCCAAGGACAGGAGGGCTAGACAGGATGTGAGCTAAGCACTTTGTGCAATCGTAACACTTTGGGAGGCTGAGGCAGGAGGATCACTTGAGGTTAGGAGTTCAAGACCAGCCTGAGCAAGAGTGAGACCCCATCTCTACTAATATAGAAAAATTAGCCAGCATCATGGCACACACCCGTAGTCCCAGTTACTCTGGAGACTGAAGCAGGAGCATCGTTTGAGCCCAGGAGTCTGAGGCTGCTGTGAGATATGATGATGCCACTGTACTCCAGCCTGGGCGACAGAAGGAGATCCTATCTCAAAAAAACAAAACAAACAACAACAACAAAAACCCTGAAGACAATCATTATCATCTCCATCTTGATGATGAGAGCCCTGAGCCCCAAGAGATGGCCCTGGCCCTTGGTGGTCCTGAGCTCCGATAGGTGGCCCTTGCCCCTGGCCACACAGCTTGAAGGATGGCTAGAGCAGGCCCCGGAACACCCAGGTCAGAAGTGGTGGAGAAAGAAGAATCCCAGCACGGGGCCACTAGGGGACAGGGTGGGTCCCACACACCAAGGAGAGCTGGGGTCTAAGGGGCAGGGAGGCCGCCCAGTCCTCACAGGGGCAGAAAGGTCAAGAAAGGGGTGAACACAGGCCCCAGTGGTGACCGGGTTTTTGAAGAAGTCTGAGGATGTGCCAGGGGAGGGGTGGCGGCCACCAGCCACATTCTGTGGGGGGTGCACAAAGACAGTAACAGCAGGTCCTGGGCAATGTCCCCACCTCCTCCTGTCGTCTGGGTGTGGCTGGGCGGGGTCCCCTTCTGTCTGGGTTCCGCCCAGGCCTTGAGACAGGAAACAGCACGAGGCCCCTCCCTCCCCTCCCAGCCCTTTCCACAACCCCGGCTCCCCACCAGCCCCCACCCCATGAGCCAGCCCTGCCTCTGCCTCACCAGCTTGGTCATGGGCAAGTCTGTCCCCTTCGTGAAATGGGTGGTCACCATTCCTGTGACTCAGGACCCCCATGGAGAGCAGCGTGGACCCCAAACTCTACACCAAGGTGGGGACAGGCTCTGCGTGGCTCAGTTCCCCCAGGATGGCACCAGGGAGACTCAAGGTCTACACACCCCCCTTCTCCCTTCTCCACTCCCAGTCCCTCGGGCGGGGGTGCTGGCTGAAGGGCCAGGGCCCAAGGCAGGCTGTGGCCAGAGGCCCATGTGTCCCTTGAGGCCTGTGAGTGCTAAGGCTTGGCCCTGCCATGTCCAGGTTTGAGAAGGGTCGCATCTACACCTATATCGGCGAGGTGCTAGTGTCCGTGAACCCGTACCAGGAGCTGCCCCTGTACGGGCCCGAGGCCATCGCCAGGTACCAGGGCCGGGAGCTCTACGAGCGGCCGCCCCACCTCTACGCCGTGGCCAATGCTGCCTACAAGGCGATGAAGCGCCGGTCCAGGGACACCTGCATCGTCATCTCAGGTACCTGCCCCTGCAGCCAGGCCCCTGCCTCCACACCTCGTTCGTAAACATGAGGGTGCATTGGAGTATCTCCTGTGCCCTGTGTGGCCCCAGGACCCCACCACGCCAGTCCTAGGGGTGCAGTTGGCACAGGGAGCTGGTCTAAGGAGAACAGGCTTGTTGATTCTGCTGACTCCCGTCTTTCTGGCAGGGGAGAGTGGGGCAGGGAAGACGGAGGCCAGTAAGCACATCATGCAGTACATCGCCGCTGTCACCAACCCAAGCCAGAGGGCCGAGGTGGAGAGGTGAGCCTCGAGGTGCAGCTGCAGGCCTCAGCACAGCCGGGGCTGCAGTGCGGTGGGAAGGGCCTGGCACTGGGAAGCCAGAGACGGGAACTGGAGCCCAGCTCAGGCCAAGTTCAGTGGGCTTGTCCTCAGGAAGATTCCAGGTAACTCCAACGCACACCCAGGTTAGACAGGCCGACCTGCACTGAGGGCACAGGCTGCCAGCTGGGAGGAGGCGGCAGTGACAGGTAGGACATGGAGAAGTGCAGTAGGGCCCAGAGATGCCCGAAATGCCTCCCGGACAGGGCAGTGGGCACCCCACAGGGTATTCCATGGAAGCCTAGAGAAGCTGGCAGGCTCCAGGACGGCCCAGCATGCCAGGTGGGAGTGTGGGTGACAGCAGGAAACCAGGGCTGGCCTGTTCACCCGCTGCTCTCCCTCGGGGGCCTTGCAGAAGGGGCTTCCTGTGTCAGAACCCATTTCTTCCTGTTGAGATACGACAAGGTGGGGTTCAGAGGGGACAAGCAATGTCAGTTCCCAAGCACACGTGGCGGGCCCCACTGCCCACCCTTGCACTGGAGGGCCAAGGCCAAGTGGTCAGACCAGCTCCCCAGGCTGGAGCTGAGGCCTGGGAGGGGAGGCGGTGGACATGAGAGACAAAGGCCTGTGCTCGGAGCCATACAGGCCCTGTTGAGCACAAGCCAGCCTGGCAAGCGCGTTTCCTAGCGTCTCAGAGGCGTGGCCGTCACACAGCCCAGACTCCACACGGGTGAGGCCGGTCCCTGGTTCCTTCTCAGCCAGCCCCTTTACCCATCCCGAGAGGCTGGGATTTCTGTAAGGAAGACTCAGGCGGGGACCCTATTCTCCAGATGGGAGGTCTTTGCCTTGAGCCCTGGCCCCTCTGCCCCCACAGGGTCAAGGACGTGCTGCTCAAGTCCACCTGTGTGCTGGAGGCCTTTGGCAACGCCCGCACCAACCGCAACCACAACTCCAGCCGCTTTGGCAAGTACATGGACATCAACTTCGACTTCAAGGGGGACCCAGTCGGAGGACACATCTACAGCTACCTGCTGGAGAAGGTGGGCAGGTGCGCCGAGGAGACCCCCATGGGGAACCCTGGCTGAGACAAATCCCAGGCCTGGGGACTCTGATGCTGTAGGTGAGGCAGGCCAGGTTCTCCCTGTGGCCCTTCTCTGGGCCAGAGTCCCTGTGGCCAGGGCCCTCTGATCCCCAGCCTGCCCTGCATCTGGGAATGCTCAGCTAGGGTCCCAAAGGGCAGACCCCTTCCAAGGCCTGAGTCCAGCTGCCTGTCTCTCCTCAGTCTCGGGTCCTCAAGCAGCATGTGGGTGAAAGAAACTTCCACGCCTTCTACCAGGTGAGCCAATGAGGGCAGGGGAAGGAGGGAAAATACAGAGTGGGAGAAGGAGGCTAGGCCAACTTGTGACCCTTCCCTCCGACCCCAGTTCCTCCACTCTGCCCCACTGCCCCTCACTAGCCTGTGGTCCTCATTCCCTGCCACACACCCCATGCCCCACAGACAAGAGGGAGGGAGCTCCCTGAGCACAAAAGCAGGATGTCCCTCCATCTGAGACACTGGCAGATGAGGGCTCTCTGGGTCCTATACAGTGACTCCAAGCTCTGAGCTCCCCACTAAGGTGGGAGTTCCTTGGGACACAGGCAGTGCCTGTACTGTATCAGAGCTCAACACTGAAGTGCAGCTCCCTGGACACTGGCAGTGTCTCCACTGATCTGGGCACCCCTGTGAGATAAGAGCTCGCTGGGACACAGGCAATGTCTCTATGAGCTCTGAGCTCCCCACAGAGGTGGGAGCTCCCTGGAAACAAGCAGTGTCACTACAGTCTCAGCCTTGACACTGAAGTGGAGTTCTCTGGAACACCGGCAAACTGTGGGCCGTCCACTGAGGTGGAAGCTCCCTGGGACACAGCAGTGTCTCTAGGGACTCGGGGACTCTAGGGACTTCTACAGAGTTAGGAGAGCCCTGCAACATGGAAGTGTCTCCACCAACTCTCAGCTCCGCAGTGATGTAGGAGCTCACTGGGACATAAGCAGAGGCTTTAAAGACTTGGATCTCTCCCCCAAAGTGGGAACTACCTGGGACACAGGCAGTGTCTCCACAGACTCTGAGCTTCCCTTCGAGGTAAGAGCTCCTTCAGACACCCACAGTGTCTCTGAGGTGGGAACTCTTTGGGACAAAAACAGTGACTCCACAGACCCAGCACTTACTGAAGTGGAGCTCCCTGGGACACAAATACTGTCTTCATAGAATCTGGGCTCCCTTCTGAGGTAAAGCTCCTTGAGAAAGGACGGTGTCTCATGGACTCTGAGCTCCCCATGAGATGGCAGTTCCCTGGGACAGGGAGTGGCTTCACAGACTCAGAGCCTCAGTGCAGTAGTGCTTACTGGGACACAGTATCTACCATCTCTGCGCTCCCCATGAAAGTGGGACCTCGAAAAGAGGAGGGCAATGTCACCATACACTCTGAGCTCCTCGATTAGGTGGAAGCTCCCTGGAACATAGCAGTGTCTTTAGGGACTCAGTTCCCTGCTGAGGTGGGAGCTCCCTGGGACATGGGCGTATCTCTATATACCCTGAGCTCCACACAGGTGAAAGTCTCTGGGACACAGGTAGTGTCTTTAAGGACTCTGAGCTCCCTGCTGTGGTGAGAGCTCCCTGAGATTCTAGCATTGTCTCCAATGACCCTGCACTTCCCACTGAGGCCTTTATGGACTCTGAGCTCGCCTTGAGGTAGGAGCTCCCTGAGACATGAGTAGTGTCTCCACAGACTCTGTGCTCCCCATGAGATGGGAGCTCCCTGGGATGCAGGCAGGCTGTCCACAAACTGAGCTTTCCACTGAAGTAGGAGATTGTTGGGACACAGAGTTGTTCCACAGACTCTGAGCCTCCATGCAATTGAGCTCTCTAAGACATGGACATTATCTTTAAGGACTCTGAGCTCCCCACTGAGGTGGGACATGGATGGTGTCTCCACAGACTCTGGGCATCCTCTGAGGGAAGTGCTCCCTGTGGAGACTCAGGCAGCATGTCCACATACTCCAAGCTCCACACTGAGGTGAAAGCTCTCTGGGACACAGGCAGTGTCACTATGGACTCTGAGCTCCCCACTGTGGTAGCTTCCTGGGACACAGAAAGTGTCTCCACCACCTTTGAGCTCCCACTGAAGTAGAGCTCCCTGGACTCCTGCAGGATCTCCACAGACTCTTACCTCCCCACTGATTTGGGAGCTATGGGACATTGGTAGTGACTCCACGGACTCTGAGTTCTCCATGAGATGGGAGCTCCCTGGGATGTGAGTGGGATCTCCATGACCTACATGCTCCCCACTGAGGTGGGAATTCTCTGGGACATATGAAGTGTTTTCACAGACTCTGAGCTTCCAAGAAATGAAGCTCCCTGACACAGACAATGTCTTGAAAGACTCTGAGTTCTCTACTGAGGTGGGAGCTCGCTAGAACAGGGGCAGTGTCTCCACAGACCTTGAACTGCACACTTAAATGGGAACTCCCTCGAACATAGGCAGTGTCTCCATAGACTCTGGGCTGCCCACTAAGGTGGGAGCACTCTTGGAGACAGGCAATTCCTCTACCAACTTGGAGCTCCCCCTCGAGGTAAGAACTCCCTGGGACAGGGGCTGTGTCTCCACAGACTCTGGGCTCCAACTGAAGCAGATCTACATGGAACATGGACAGTGTCTCCACGAATTCTGATCTCCCCACTAAGATGGGAGCTCCCTGAGACACGGGCAATGTCACCAAGAACTCTGAACTCCCCCTGTGGTAAGAGCTACCTGGGACACAGGAAGTGTCTACACCACTCTTCTATGAAGTAGTTCTTCCTGGGCCATGGGCAGTGTCTCCACAGCCTTTGAGCTCCCACCGGAGTGGAGGTCTCTGCAGGATCTCCACAGACTTCCTTCCCCACTGGCGTGGGACCTTTTAGGTTTTGCATGGAGTCTGAGCTCCCAGTGAGGTGGGAGTTTACGGGACAAGGGCCGCGTCTCCAAGACTCTGAGCTCCCCAGGAGTTGAGATCTCCCTGTGTCCAGGGCAGTGTCTGCAGAAAATCTGAGCCCCCCACTCAGGTGGGAAGTCTCTGGGACACAGGCAGTGCCTCCACAGACTCTGAGCTCGCTTCTGAGGTATGGGCTCCCTGAGACAAGGGCAGTGTGTCTTCCGATTCTGATGCCCCCACTGAGGTGGGTGCTCACTGGGGCAGGGCGGGGTCTCCAGGGACTTTAAGCTCTTCAGCGAGGTGGAGCTCCTTGGACATGGGCAGTGTCTCCAGGAACTCTGTGCTCCCACTGAAGTGGAGCTCCTAGGACTCTGGCAGCATCTCCACAGACTCTTGCCTCCCCAACTGATGTGGGAGATCTGGGGACACGGGCATTGTCTCCATGGACTCTGAGCTCCCCATGAGGTGGGGTCTCCCTGGGTCTAGGGCAATGTCTTCACAGAATCTGAGCCCCCCACTCAGGCAAGGTCCGGGGATAGGGGCAGTCTCTTACCAGTGGACTCTTTGCTCCCGCTGAAGTGGGGCTCCTTTGATGTGGGTGGTTCTTCACGGTCTCTGTCCCACTGAACTGGGAGTTCGATGGCTCACTGTGTCTGATCTGCCCCTGTGTTTGTTGGTTTGATGCTGGGAGGAAGATCGTGTCTGTGTGTTCTCCTGCCTCTGGCAGGGAGGTGGGAGGTGGGGGGTCCTGTGAGCTCTTTCATCTAACTAAGGGATCTCTTTGTCCTCTAGTTGCTGAGGGGCAGTGAGGACAAGGAGCTGCATGAACTGCACTTGGAGAGAAACCCTGCTGTGTACAATTTCACACGCCAGGGAGCTGGACTCAGCATGGGCATGCACAGTGTGAGTGTGAGAGGCATGGGGGGCTCAAACTGGGCTTAGTTTCAGGGTCCTGAGTGTGGTGGCAGGGAATGGGAAGAAATCAGCACAGGCCAGAATGATGTGAGACATGCAGCTGAGTGGCAGGGTGCTCAGGCTGGAGGGAAAATGGCTCAGGGAGGGACAGGGTGCAGGGGTGAGCAGGTGCCTGGAACAGAAGAATTAGGGTTGAGGGAGGGCAGGTTTTCTGGGGCCAGTGTGGCTTGGGGCAGTGAACTCCTTCTCCCCCAGGCCTTGGACAGTGATGAGAGGAGCTACCGGGCAGTGATCGAGGCCATGAGGGTCATTGGCTTCAGTCCTGAGGAGGTGGCGTCCGTGTATCGCATCCTGGCTGCCATATTGCACCTGGTGAGCCTGGCTCGGAGGGGATGTGAGGACCACCATCCTACAGGGGGTTCTGGCTGAGAGTCCCCAGGGGGAGGAGGAGACTGGTCCCAGATACCCCCGTGGTGTGGCTGAGCTGACTCCCTGCCCTAAGGAAGCTGAGTTGCCTGGGCGTGTCTGTGTCCACGTCTGGAGGAGAGCCCTTCATTAGGGCCAGGGCTGCTGGGCACAGTAAAAGCCAAGTGTCAGGCAGACTGCCTCTCATGCAGTCGTGGGTGAGCTTGTGGCACATCACACAGCGCTACAGTTCTCAGAGTGGCACCAGGAGTAAGTAGTGCAGAGCTTCTGCCCCTGCTGGGGGGCTGCAGTGGGGTCCGTCCCACGTCGTTTGGATGTGAGGCCTTGGCAAAGGCTCTGATGTGTCCCTGACCTCCTCATCTCTGGCCATGTCTGTCCATGGTGACCAGCCGGGAGCTGGGCCCCACCATGTCCACATCGCCTGTCTTCCTTCCTCCTCCCCGTCCAAAGCCATTGATGTTCCTTTGTCTAAGGAGTCCAAGGAGCCTGGACTTGGACTGTTCATGGTTCCCCCATCACCAGGGAAACATCGAATTCGTGGAGACGGAGGAGGGCAGGGTGCAGAAGGACGGCCTGGCAGTGGCTGATGAGGTGCTGGTGGACCACGTGGCTGAGCTGACGGCCACGCCCCGGGACCTGGTGCTCCGCTCCCTGCTGGCTCGCACCGTGGCCTCGGGAGGCAGGGAGCTCATAGAGAAGGGCCACACTGCGGCTGAGGCCAGCTACGCCCGGGACGCCTGTGCCAAGGTACTCTGGGACAGGCAGAAGGAGGGAAACTGAGGTGGCCTTTGCAGTGGGGGTAGGGGACACCAGGCCACAGGCAGCAAAATGCAGTGTGCTCCTGCCCCCAGGCTGTGTACCAGCGGCTGTTTGAGTGGGTGGTGGACAGGATCAACAGCATTATGGAAGCCCGGGACCGGGACCCTCGGCGTGACGGCAAGGACACGGTCATCGGCGTGCTGGACATCTATGGCTTTGAAGTGTTCCCTGTCAACAGGTGAGTCCCCACCTCTGACCCCCAGCTGCTGTGGCCACCTAGTCCCAGGGAGCTCATCGAGGCTGGGAGGCGGGAATGTCAGAGTTTGTCCTGGTCCCTGGTCCTCAAGGCCCATGCCCCCCAAGCCTGCCTTGGCTTTACCCCCCAGCCTTGGTGCCCTGATGGAAGGCAAAATTATGGGGCTCTCTTCTCCGGGCAGTGACCCAAGTCCATGAGATCATGCCTGCTGGAGGTGGTGTAGGTGCATAATCCACAGGGAAGCCATGCAAGGTCCTGGCACCAGACCCCCCAGTGAGCATCAGGGGAGCATTTAGGGGAGGCGCTGTCCATTACCACTCGCCCCGCAAGCAGTGACAGCCCCTCTGAAAGGCCACGCCCTCCCCCAGCTTCGAGCAGTTCTGCATCAACTACTGCAATGAGAAGCTGCAGCAGCTCTTCATCCAGCTCATCCTGAAGCAGGAGCAGGAGGAGTATGAGCGCGAGGGCATCACCTGGCAGAGCGTGAGCACCGCGGCGCGGAGGGGGTGTCAGGAGCCCCTGTGAGGAGGGCCCCTGGGTTGGCCTGGTGGGTGCTGAGTGAGGGGTGGCAGGGGGAAGTGGCTGGGAGGGCCTCTCGGGAGCCTCCCTGCCGCTGCCTCCACCCCAGGTCGAGTACTTCAACAACGCCACCATCGTGGACCTGGTGGAGCGGCCGCACCGTGGCATCCTGGCCGTGCTGGACGAGGCCTGCAGTGCCGCGGGCACCATCACCGACCGCATCTTCCTGCAGACCCTGGACACGCACCACCGCCACCACCCACACTACACCAGCCGCCAGGTGCCCCCGGCTGTCCCGGCACTCACAGCGGGCTGTGGGATCTGCCCTGCAGGCACCATGCTGCTTTGCCTCGTGGGGCCTGGGCGGGGACCCAGCTTTAGTGCCGCTGACTTCGCTGTGGTGGGCTTCTCTGCCCAGCGGGATGGAGGCAGCACGACCCCTTCTGCAGACCGCCCGCAAACACACACCTTCTGTGACTTGGCCTTGGCCTGTCCCCACAGCTCTGCCCCACAGACAAGACCATGGAGTTTGGCCGAGACTTCCGGATCAGGCACTACGCAGGGGATGTCACGTAAGGACCTCTCTCCCTCCTAGGCCTTCCGTGGGGCACCGTTGCATGTATCATGGGCCAGGAGCACCCCAGGGGAATGTCTGGGAGACAGGGTGTCATTACCTCTTCTGCCAGCCCTGCCCTTTTAAGACACAGACAACCCACCCGTCACCAGATTCACAAGTGGCTGCGTTCACCTGGTCGCCTTTAACAGATACCCGCGCCTAATGTCTGGGTCTTGCCCCATTCCAGCATGTGCTGGGGGGGGAAGCTGCAGGTTGGCGAGGTGGGGTGCAGGGGGCAGAGGGTGCCAAGATTCTGCATTTCTAACAAGCTCCCGAGTGAGCCCTTTTTGTGTCCTACGACCACGCTCTGAGTACCGAGGCCCGAGGTGTCCTTCAGAGATTGTCACAGTGACGGTTAACTTATGTGTTGCTCCCCTCATCCCGGAGCAATTTGAGGAGACTCACAGAGAGGTACAAGTGCCTAATCTGAACTTCTCAAGGAGAGGAGATAGAGTAGACAATGCAGATATTCAGATGTCAGATCTGCTCACAAAAACCTGTTCACAAAATAGGAGTCTTTACAGGTGGAACCAAGACTTGGCACTGAGCTTTCTAATGGTGCAAGAACCAGGCGATGATTCTGAGGCTCTCAGTGCCCACAGATTAAAATGGACCCAGGACTCAGGAGTTCCTGTCATAACTGTGGTCACTGATATTTACCAAAGTTCAGTAGGTACTGTTCCAAGTATAGTTCCAAGTACACTGAGGCACAGAGAGGTTGAGTGGCTTATCCAAGGTCACGCAGCATGCATGTGAGAGCCAGGACTCAGTGCTAGGACATTTGACCTCAGAGCTGGGGACCTAGTCACTCAATTCATCTTCCAAGAGAGAAATTTCTCCCGAGGAAGGGAGTCTTAGGTGATGAAGGAGAAAGCAGGTGTGTGGGGGGGAAGGTGGAGGGGAGCCAGGCAGGAGGAAGAGAGAGACTGCCTAGAACAGAGCAGGGGAGGAGAGCGGGCCTTCTGGGGCTTGTCAGTGCTCTGAGAGGCCTGGCAGCCCCCGCCCTAGCTGCCCTCCCCTCACCGGCCCTGGCCTCTGGCAGGTATTCTGTGGACGGCTTCATCGACAAGAACAGAGACTTCCTCTTCCAGGACTTCAAGCGACTGCTGTACAACAGGTGAGCACGGCTAGCTGAGCGTGTGGGCGCAGGAGGCCAGGGCCCAGGGCCTTCAGAGACCCTGGGGTCTGACCCCACCCCCACCCCCACCTGACAGGTGGAGAGCCTGGGGCCCAAAGCTAAGGTAGGGGCCGGGGAGGCTGCTCTCCCTGGGGGGTGGCTGGGCATGACACTTATGTCTGCAGCACGGACCCCACTCTGCGGGCAATGTGGCCGGAGGGGCAGCAGGACATCACAGAGGTGACCAAGCGCCCCCTGACAGCTGGCACACTCTTCAAGAACTCCATGGTGGCTCTGGTAGAGAACCTGGCCTCCAAGGTACACCCCACCCCACTCCTACTCCGGCCCTTCTGGATCCTTCCCTCTGTGCTTTGAGTACCGAGTAGGGCCCCTAACCACCTCTGCACATCTTGACATCTTGGGAGGAGGGGGGAGGCCTTGTCCTGTCTATGTGAGCCACATGTGCTCCAGCTGGGGACCCCGTGCACTGCACAGGTTAGATGTGGGGGCTCAGGGGCTGGGCTGAGGCTTGATCAGCCACTGCGAACACAGCCAGGTCCGAGCCAGCCTTCCTCTCACCCCACTGTCTCTTGGGCAGAGAGGGGCCGGGGAGACCCTGCTGGGAGCTTGGCTTGGCCCAGCCCAGCTCCTGCCAAGAGCAGGGGCTCTTCTGGCAACTGGGGCCAGAGGGACAGGAAACTGGCACTAGCTTTCTTGGGGAGCTTTGGACCCAAAGGCAGAGGGGGAACCGGGTTGGGGAGACATGGCAGGACGGGTTTAACAATGGAACATCCAGAGACGCCAGCCCCTCTCGGAGGGAGAGAGGAAGGAGAGAGAGGGTGCGGCCTGTTCCTGCTCCGCCTGGGCTGGAGACCGGCTCTGGGCCCGGCCTCCTCACTGGCCCCTGCCCTGGCGCTCTGGGCTTGCAGGGCCCTTGTTTGCTGTGGTTTCCCTTGTCCCCAGCTCTCCTCCTGGCCTGGGACATTGAGATCGGAGAAGCCCCCGACTTGGGGCAGGGTCCACAGTGCTTGGGCCCCCTCCAAGTCCCCTCTGTCCCCACAGGAACCCTTCTACGTCCGCTGCATTAAGCCCAACGAGGACAAGGTGGCCGGGAGGCTGGATGAGGACCACTGTCACCACCAGGTCGCATACCTGGGACTGCTGGAGAATGTGAGAGTCCGCAGGGCTGGCTTCGCTTCCCGCCAGCCCTACTCTCGGTTCCTGCTCAGGTACTGGCGCCGACGCCCATCGCTCCCTGGGCCCGAACCCGGGTGGAGTCTGAGGAGTAAGCGCGGAGGGCCCCTGAGCAGTGCTTCACAAACATCGGCACGGGGAGAGCCGGCACGCTGCTGGGCTCAGGACACTAAAATGTCTGTGAGGATGTGTAGGAGGACACCTATGTGGGAGACACACATGAACACAGGTGTCATGGCTGCTCCAGGAGCATGCCGGGAGGATTTCAGCCCCGTGGCCCTCAGCACCCTCCCGTCTCGCAGGGGTGGGTGGGCAGGGCAGGCCCGTGCTCCCTGCCCAAGGCCTGGCCCCCACTCCCCTATCCTGTGGCGACAGGTACAAGATGACCTGTGAGTACACGTGGCCCAACCACCTGCTGGGCTCTGACAAGGCGGCCGTGAGCGCCCTCCTGGAGCAGCACGGGCTTCAGGGCGACGTGGCCTTTGGCCACAGCAAGCTGTTCATCCGCTCTCCCCGGACCCTGGTCACGCTGGAGCAGAGCCGAGCCCGCCTCATCCCCATCATCGTGCTGCTGCTGCAGAAGGTGCGGGGCCGGGCAGGGACGCCATGGGGCATGGGGGCGGGTGCGCTCTGGGGGCCACAGGCGCACTTACAGTTTCCATAGGAGTCTCTGCTTGATGGAGACAGGCCAGGATCGAAACTGACTTAAGCAAAAAGCATGGATGCAGTTGAGGCACAATCATCCCGTGACTACCAGCTTCAGGCCTGGTTGGATCCAGGTGCTCAAAACAAGGTTTTCAGGTGCTCCGTCTCTCCTTCCCTCCTTCTTTCCTTCTAACTATTATGAAAGATTTCAGACCTGGAGAAAAGTATCCTGCATGGTGTATGAACTCCCGCACTCCCCTGCCCAGCTTCAACCGTGTCTCCTCACAGCCAGTATGGTCGTGTGCAGAGGCCAGCACCTCTATCCCAGCAAACCATTGTACCCGTAATCATTTCAGTATGCGTTTCCAAAGGATAGGCTTCTTTCCCTTCTCCCCGTAACTTTTTATTTTGGAACAATTCAAACCTGCAGAAAAGTTGAAATAAGCTGTTCACCTGGATTGCTGCAAGGGTGCTCCTTCCTTGCCTTCCCCCTCTGTCTCTGTCTCTCTCTCTCTGTCTTTCTGTATCTGTCTCTCTCCATACACACACATTCATATGTGTATCTATTTATGTTTTTTCCTGAACTATGTAAAGCCATGACACCCCTAAATACCTCAGCAGGTACAAGAACAAGGACATGCTCCTTTGTAATCATGGTAACATTAGCACATTCAAGGAACTTAACATTGATAAAATAATAACCTACATATCTGAGCATCTAATGTGTGGGCCATATTCAAACGCCCACAGCAGTCCCACCATTACCCAGCTCATCTTCTAGAAGTCCAGGATCCGACCAGTGATCACGCCCTGCGTTTGTTGTTACCTCTGCCGTCTCCTCTCATACACAGGGGCTGTTCAGCACCACCACCCTAGTTTATAAAGGTCAAACTATTTGTTGCTGTCAATTCCCACGTGGGGCTCAGACTTCCCCCATTGTCTCATGATGGTTTTCTCAGTCTGTTGAGCTCAGGGTCCATACACTGGTCTGTGCTGTATTGCTGAAGTCTGCTTAAATCTGCGGTCCCACCAACGGACTACCTCGCAGGTTTCCAGTCTGAGTTTTTTTTTTTTTTTTTTTGAGACAGAGTCTCACTTTATTGCCCAGGCTAGAGTGAGTGCCGTGGCGTCAGCCTAGCTCACAGCAACCTCAAACTCCTGGGCTCAAGCAATCCTCCTGCCTCAGCCTCCCAAGTAGCTGGGACTACAGGCATGTGCCACCATGCCTGGCTAATTTTTTTTATATATATTAGTTGCCCAATTAATTTCTTTCTATTTATAGTAGAGATGGGGTCTTGCTCTTGCTCAGGCTGGTCTCGAACTCCTGAGCTCAAATGATCCGCCCACCTCGGCCTCCCAGAGAGCTAGGATTACAGGCGTGAGCCACCATCCAGTCTGAGTTTTGATGGTCGCATTCTTGGGGTATCCCTCGGTCTTGGGATATACTGGGAGTTGGAGACTAAATCTATACCAGGCCAGATTCCAGGTAGACTCATTAACATTTGCCCTTGCAGGTAGGAGACCACCTTCATCTGTCCCCACCTCTCTTCTCATGTGAGATTTCTCCCTGGGGGGACTTGGGAGTCCCCATTGGTGCCAGGTCCCAGGTTGAAAAGCCTGGGACAGGCAAGCAACTCCTTCCCAAGAGTCTGCAAAGCTTGGGCAGGGCTCCCCTGGCACAGCTGGCCACATGCCCACCCAGGAACCAACCACCAGCCAGGCGGACATGGCTCCTGGGAGCCAGGGGGCAGATCGGTCTCCCTGCAGACGTGCACGGGTGCTGCAAAAAGGCTTAGGGTCAGGGTTGGGGTTAGGAGGCCGGGGCCTGGCTGGGCCTGACTGTGTGTCCCACCCCTCCTGGCCCGCCCAGGCTTGGCGGGGCACGTTGGCGAGGCGGCGCTGCCGGCGGCTGAGAGCTGTGTACACCATCATGCGCTGGTTCCGGAGGCACAAGGTGCGTGCTCACCTGGCGGAGCTACAGCGGCGATTCCAGGCTGTGCGGCAGCCCCCACTCTACGGCCGAGACCTTGTGTGGCCGCCGCCGCCCGCTGTGCTGCAGCCTTTCCAGGACACCTGCCACGCACTCTTCTGCAGGTACTACCCTGACACGCCATGCTTTCCCGTTCAGCCAGTGGCCACCAAATACCTCAACTGGTCACCCCGGCCCCACAGTGCCCAGCTGGGGGACACGCCAGCCCCCTAGATAGGTGGGAAGGCAGTGGCTGTGCCACAGTAGCTGACTGTCCACATCCCACAGTTGGTGGCAGAGCCCTGCCCGTCCTGAGCACCGTGCTGGGCATTTGAGGTCCAGAGCTGCAGCTGCAGGAGGGGGCGGCCACTTGGGGCTGGGGAGTGGAGAGACTCTGCCTCTGGGCGTGTCCTGCAGGGCGAGCGGTTCTCCACAAGGAGGGCCCCCAGGAAGCAGTGTGCCCAGAAGAGGGGGGCGTTGGGCAGCTGCAGGTCGGGATCACTTTCTAGGATGTTGGGACACGAAGGGCAGCCGACGCCAGGCTAGGCTCAGCTTCCTCCCGGAGCGAGGGGCGTGGGAGGGCATTAACGGCTGGGGCTTCTGTCTCACTGCCCACCCTCTCCCAGGTGGCGGGCCCAGCAGCTGGTAAAGAACATCCCTCCTTCAGACATGGCTCAGATCAAGGCCAAGGTGGCTGCCATGGGGGCCCTGCAGGGGCTACGACAGGACTGGGGCTGTCGGCGGGCTTGGGCCCGAGACTACCTGTCTTCTGTGAGTGCCAGGTGGGCCCGGGGCTGCTGGGGGGACGTGGGCTGCCAGGGGGGCTCAAGGCTAACACTGCTGGTGCCCTCAGACCTCCTCTCTCGGGCCTAGCGTGGTCTGTCCCGTTGACTCTGCCCTCAGTCCCCACCCCTCTCCCTAAGAGTTCCTGCTGTTCAAGGGCTTTCGTGTGGCCCCATCTGCCTAGGTTTTACTGGCCAGCCCTCAGTCTCTCCACCTCACCCCTGCATCCTCAGGTGCATTCTCAGCTGTCCCCCCATGTTCTCAGGTACAGCTGTCCCCCCATGTTCTCAGAGACAGCTGTCCCCCCATGTTCTCAGAGACAGCTGTCCCCCCATGTTCTCAGGTACAGCTGTCCCCCCATGTGCTCAGGTACAGCTGTCCCCCCATGTGCTCAGGTACAGCTGTCCCCCCATGTTCTCAGGGACAGCTGTCCCCCCATGTTCTCAGGTACAGCTGTCCCCCCATGTTCTCAGGTACAGCTGTCCCCCCATGTTCTCAGAGACAGCTGTCCCCCCATGTTCTCAGGGACAGCTGTCCCCCCATGTTCTCAGGTGCAGTCGCCCCCCTGTTCTCACATGCAGCCCCCAGCCCGGCAGTCTCCCGATTCAGCAGCGAGCATCGTCTGGCTGAGGGGCCACGACCCCACGTCCCCTGTGGTGAGGCTCTCTCCAGAGCTCCACAGGTGCAGGCATGGCTTGAGAAGCAGTGGCCTGTGGGGACGGGTGCAGAACTCGGGGAGGGCGGGCTCAGCTGCAGCCTCGAACGTCAAAGCGGGCAGTCTGTGTCCCCGGCCCTCGTGGTGCCCAGCACTGCTTAGCCAGTGCCCACGTCCGTGACGCCGTTTCCTGGGGTGAAGCGTAGCTGTGCTCACTCATGGAGAGCTGCTATCAATGCAGTCTCGTCCTACGCCTCCATCCCACGCAGCCCCCTCCCACGCCTCCATCCCACGCAGCCCCCTCCCACGCCTCCATCTCATGCAGCCCCCTGCCCCTATCTGTCCTCAGGCCACCGACAATCCCACAGCATCAAGCCTGTTTGCTGAGCGACTGAAGACGCTTCGGGACAAGGACGGTTTCAGGGCTGTGCTCTTTTCCAGCCACGTCCGCAAGGTTAGAGGCTGGTGCGGGGCAGCTGGGGACACAGGTGAGGTGGCACTCAGGAGAGAATGTAGGCAGCCCCAGCCCGGGCCCAGCTGCTCCCAAAACTTCCGAAATGATCAGCTCCAGCCCAGGCAGTGACGAGAGGACCCAGGGAGGGAGGTGGAGGGACGGCAGGGCCTGCGGCCAGGCAGGTGACAGAAGGGCGGCGCAGCCTGGACCCAGCGCTTTCTCCCACAGGTGAATCGCTTCCACAAGTGCCGCGACCGGGCCCTCCTGCTCACAGACCGGCACCTCTACAAGCTGGAGCCCGCGCGGCAGTACCGCGTGATGCGGGCCGTGCCCCTTGACGCGGTGAGCGCCACGGCGGGGCGGGCAGGGCACACGTGTGGCGCCTCTGTGAGGGGCACTGCCGGAGCCTCCTCCGTCCTGCCTACTTGTCACGGTCTGGCACGTCCCACGCGTCAGCCGATGGCAGCAGCCCTGCAGAGAGCCCCGCGGTGGCTTCCCATTGCCCGCAGCGTGAGGGGGGCCGCCTCGCACGCCCACCCTCTCACGTCCCCGCCAAGCCGAACGGCCCCTCTCCCCACCTGTGCCCATCTGGGGTCTCCTGCCTGGGCGTGCGGAGCCCACGGGAGCCCCTGCCACGTGTCCCGTGCCTCCTGCAGGTCTCGCCCTGTCTCTCTCCTGCCTGCTGGGGGCTCTGGGCCCACGCGCTCCCGCGCATGGCAGCTCCGTGTTCCCATGAACTCCCTTTCCCACAGGACAGGGAGCAGCCTGGGGCAGGGGTCCTGGCGGGATTCCCTCAGGTCCTCCACGCTGTCGGAGGGCCTGTAACTGCCAGAGTAGAAGGGGCTGTTAGTGCCGAGCTGGCTGATACAGCAGCCGAGAGCCAGTGTGGCTGTTTACGTGTAATTAAAGTGATATAAAACTAAAAACTCAGGCCAGGGGCGGTGGCTCCCACCTGTAATCCTAGCAATTTGGGAGGCCCAGGTGGGAGGCTCCTTTGAGGCCAGGAGTTCAAAACCAGCCTGGGCCATAGCGAGACCCTGTCTCAACAAAAAATAAAACATTTAGCCAGGTGCAGTGGCACGCACCTATAGTTCTAGCTACTAGGGAGGCCGAGGCAGGAGGATCGCTTGAGCCCAAGAGTTGGAGGCTGCAGAGAGCTATCATGAGGCCACTGTACTCCAGCCTGGGGAACAGAGTGAGACCCTGTCTCAAAAAAAAAAAAAAAAAACCTAAAAACTCAGCCACAGGTGCTGTGTCTGCCCTGTTGGACAGCAAGGATCTAGAATCATCCATCATGGCAGAAAGTCCTATTGTGTGGCTCCTTGCTCAAGCTTCCCCTTTGTCAGCAGAGACCAGAAAGGGAAGGGAGGTGGAGGGGGCGGTGGGACACGGGAACATGGTGTGGGGGAGGGGCGGCGGTGTTCTCCCCAAGGCTGGGCTCCTCGGGTGGGTTGGGGAGGAGCTTCTGGGGTGGGTCCCAGGGGCAGGGGGCAAGTCTGGTGGGCTGGACTGCCCCCTGACCCCATCCCCCTGCTCAGGTGACAGGGCTGAGCGTGACCAGCGGGCAGGACCAGCTGGTGGTGCTGCACGCCCAGGGCCAGGACGACCTGGTGGTGTGCCTGCACCGCTCCCGGCCGCCGCTGGACAACCGCGTCGGGGAGCTGGTGGGTGTGCTGGCCGCGCACTGCCAGGGGTGAGTCGGAGTTGGGCCTGGGCGCAGGTGGGGCACGGCGGCCCCCTGCCAACAGCCGCCCTGACCCCTCCTCCTAATGCAGGGAGGGTCGAGCCCTGGAGGTCCGCGTCTCCGACTGCATCCCGATGAGCCAGCGCGGGGCCCGGCGCCTCGTCTCGGTGGAGCCCCGGCCGGAGCAGCCAGAGCCGGACTTCCGCTGCGCCCGAGGCACCTTCACCCTCCTGTGGCCGAGCCGCTGAGCCAGCCCGTCTGCCCCGCTCCAAGTCCCGGCACCTGGCGAGGCCACACAGAAGGTGGCAGCCTAGTCACCCTGCCCTGACACCTCGCACAATAAAGATGCTGAGTCTGTGCAGGTGCCTGTGGTGGAAGAGTGTGTCCCTCCCGCCCCACATGGAGGGGCCTCTGGCCACCCAGGGCGTGGCTCAGCCTGTGCTGCCCCCACCTGGGCCAGTGTCCACCCAGGGTCCCCTGCTCACCCCTCGAGTTACCCCAACTGGAGGAGGAGGCCTGGAGCCCAGTCTGAGGTGGGATGGCAAGACCTGGTCCTCAGGCACAGCCTCGGGACAGGGGCAGTGATTTAAGAGGAAGCCTTCTCCCCAAAAAGCAATGCGCTTTATGCCCCGTACTGCCACGGCAGGCCTCTGACCCTCGCCAGCACTCCCCACAGGGTTGGTATCCCAGGGTCACCTTCAGGCAGGGCTGGGTAAGCACCCCTGGGGACACAGAACAGCCCTGAGGCTGTCACAGGGTGAGCTTCTGGGAGCTGGGGCCCAGGCTGACGCTGTCCCTGTCCCTGCTGGCTGTCCCTGTCCCTGCTGCGTGCAGGCTTCTGGGAGCCAGCAACCAGAGATCTGCTGAACAGCCCAAGCCTCGAAGCACCAAGGAGCACAGCTTGTCCCTAGAAAGATACCCAGAGGGAGGCCGGGGTGGACACACACCTCACCCCGCAGGCTGCCTAAGCCCTTCTTCAGCACACCCCCAGCCACAGCTCCTCCTTTCTTTCATCCATGGTGTCCTCCTTGCTCTCACAGCTGCTCTTTCCTTCTCGTTATGGGGCACCCTAAATTCAGGGGGCATCCTCACTTAGTTTGCCACTTTGGTGTGTGGGAAAATTGGCATCTGTCACCATGGCCCTTGGGTGGCACTTGAGGGCTCAGAACTGTCCAGCACCTTCTACTACGAAGCCCCTGGCCAGGCACCTGCAGGTGCTGGAGGTTGCGGTCACCTCCCACAGGCAGGTCATGTCTGGCTCCTCCTGCTCAGGGGAGAGCCGCTATCTCTGAGCACAGCCTGGAAGCCCCTAGAAGCCTCCATATAGCCAGCTCCAAACCTCTCCCCAGCTGGGTGGCTTTGGAACTGGGCTGGGCAGCTCCCTCACAGAGCAATCAGACAGGAGGGTCCCTTTCAATCGCACAGTCCTAAATAGTCCCGGACATGGTGGGTCCCCTGCCCTTTGCAGGTCACCTCGTCAGGGAGCCCTACATTATCCACCCGCTTCCTGTCCAAATTCTCCTCCTCCTGCACTGGGCGGGGTGGAGACCCAGACGGCCTTATAAAAGCTCCCCCAGGTCTTTTGGAAGACCCACTGCCACCAGACTGGGAGAGCGTCTTAGTGAGTGAGTGACAACTTCAGGGGAGCCCAGAGCCGGGGATACATCCGAGGTCCAGCCTGCCTGGGGCCGCTTCCTGCCCAGGCCCAGGGCCTCGAGGGAGAAAGGTCACAACTGCCAAGGTGGTTCCTGGGCTGTGAGGTCCAGCCCAAGGGGTGGGGCAACACGCTAGGAACAGGAAGGCTACAGAAGCTGGTGTCCGACCCTGCGTCAGGCAGTTCACACATGTCACATATCACTTTGACAAACCCTCATGATGAGACGCAGTCAGAGTTACCAACATCACCCCAGTTACTGAAGAGAAAGCAGGTTCCATGACTCGCCTGAGGCACTGAGCGGTGCCAGGACTTACAGAGCCACTGGCCCCAGATCTCTGCACCCCAGTGTCACACCACCACAGTCGTTTTGCAGAAGGGGAGTAGACACCTGAGCGTTGACATGTCATCGTTGACTCCTGTCAGCATCACCTTGATGTGAGTCCAGCTCCCACCCACCCACTCATCCCAGCCCATCCCCCTTTCCTATCGGCAGAATGAGTTTGCTAGAACCTTCCCCCCAAGTTGTAATGAGGACTACCTGAGACAGTGTGTGAAGATGTCGCGCATACAGAGGCGATCCCTATTCTGGGATGCAGGAAGAGGTGATTCCGTACGTGGGCTTGGGGGGCAGCTTCCCTCACTGCCCCGTCTGGTCCCCCAGCAGCCCTGGGAGCACCATGGCCAGCTCCATTTTGCAGACAAGGAAACAGAACCATAAAGGTGACCTTCTTTCCCTTTGTTTTTTAAATTTAATGTTAAATCTGTCTCCTCTCAAAAAACGCTTAGATTTAATTTTTTTAAATTATCCTTGCTTACATTCCTGCCACTTCTTTTTTTTTTTTGAGACAGAGTCTCACTCTGCCCAGGCTAGAGTGCCATGGCATCAGCCTAGCTCACAGCAACCTCAAACTCCTGGGCTCAAGCAATGCTTCTGCCTCAGCCTCCCGAGTAGCTAGGACTACAGGCATGCGTCACTATGCCCGGCTAATTTTTTCTATATATTTTTAGTTGGCCAATTAATTTCTATTTTTAGTAGAAATGGGGTCTCGCTCTTGCTCAGGCTGGTTTCGAACTCCTGACCTTGAGCAATCCGCCCGCCTTGGCCTCCCAGAGTGCTAGGATTATAGGCGTGAGCCACCGTGCCTGGCCGATGTTGGACAACTTTTCATGTGTTAATCGGCCATTCATGTATCTTCTTTAAAGAAACGTTTATTCAAACTTTTTGACTATTTTTAAACTGGGTTGTCATTTTATTCTTGACTTGTAAGACTTTCTTATATATTCTGGATATTCTGCCACTTTTTAAATAAGTATTGACCTAAAAGGAAGAGCTGAAGCACAAAATATGATTTAAAGAGTTTACTTGATGCTCTGACCCAAAAGTATGCGAAAAAGAGAAAAAAGATTTTTAAAAAAGAGTTTACTTGAGCCAAAGTGAGGACAGTCGCCCGGAAGACTCACACTCAAGTAATCCTGGGTGTGAGTCTGCTCAGCCTTTGTTACCAGCAAGTTTTTAAAGACAAAAAGGGGGCCAGGGAGTGTGCTGATACAAAGTTGTTTGTCATGAGTTCTCTTCGATTTGTAGAAATAACATTGATTAGTCATTGGCTGTGCATTGTTAAGCTATAGGGTGCCGGTCAGCATGTCTGGAGCAGCATGGTGAGGTTATTTGTAGCTGCTGTAGCGATAGCAAGCAGTTTCAAGAGATGAATACATAGCTCAAGGGGGAAGTAGGATGTGATTGCTGTCTCATTTTCATGTCTTTCTGGGCCTGATAATTTAAAAGGACTCTCATTCCTCAGCTAAAAGTTCTTTTCTTTTCTCATAAGTAAAGTAAAAAAATTTTTAATCTCATATGTAGAGTAAAATCAGAGTCCCACTAAATATTTGGGACAGACCATCAAATGTGTGTCTTAAGCACTAGGAAGAAATACACTTCTCAACCCAACGCCAACACTCTGAGAGCAGGCAAAAGTCTAACCCAGTGTTTCCTTGTGGCTTGTGAGCTGGTGGTTCTGCCAGTGAGCCAGCAGGAAGGGAGGTTGACTTGTGTGAGCACCATTTATCTCAGACAAGGTGTGTGCCGTGAGACAGCTCATGGGACACAGGCCATCTCCGGTGGTCACCGGGATTCTCCTTCTCCAAGCAGGGAGCAGCTCGCTTTGGTCCTGTTTGCTGAGACTCCCTCCCTGCCCAACAGTGTGGGGACGGAGGAGCAAGTGCCATGGCCAGATGGCAGGTCCCATGGCCATGTGGGCACGTCTGCCCTGTGGGTGGGCACAGGCAAACACCCATCCTCTCCAAAAAACACTCCTGAGCACCAGAAGGGACAGAGCTTTGCCCACACTGGGAAGCATGCTCGACCCCTCCCCTAGAATGCAGCAGTGTCTTCTAGAAGATCTGCCACTGCCCAAACTGATGCTCAGCCCCGGGGCTCCTGAAGAATGGATGGAACAGTGGCCCCTGGCCTGCTGTCCCTCCACTGCAAGCCTGCAAGCCACTGAAGCTGGAGGCCACTGTAAGGTTTTCGGCAGCTGCAAAAAGAAAAGACAGACAGACAGAGAGAAAGAATGGGGGCCAAACCACATGGCTTTATTATACACTCCTGAACAAGGTTCTGGGGCCCCAAGAAAGGGGGCCCCAGAAGTAGCCACCGTTTAAAGGGGCTGAGGCCTTTTATACCCTTTGGGCGGGGCTAGGGACTTTTGGCGGGAAGAGCTGGGGATTTTCTATTGTGACCTTGGGGGTCTTTGAGAAATAGGAGGGACTGCTGGTATTTGTGGAATCCAGGAGCTGAAACATTCTCACCCGGGTGGACATCTGGGTGAGGTTCCTCTCAGTGGGGCTGGCAGTTTTGTCCTTGGCGGGTCTGGTCTCCCGAGCCTTTTCTTTTTCGATATAGGGAAGGGAGGGGCCGCTACCAGCCTTACAGCCACCAGAAGCACGGTGGCACATTGTCCCTCCCAGGAGCGCAGGCCCCGCCTTGATGGGTGAGACAGACCTAGGGACGACGCAGCAGGGCCTTGGAGAGGCGGTGCAGGCCACGGAGGCCAGAAACAAAATATGCTGCAGGATCCATGTTCCCTGTCCGGTATGCAGAAAAGATGAAGCGTGAAATTGAGAATGCTTTTACCTGGCTGATGGTGTTACAGGCAGGCAGTTTCTATCCTATTTGTGCAGGTGTTTTCCTATTTTTCCCCAAATCCCTACATCTCCCACGCCATGCTGGCCTGCGGGTGGCAGGGTGCAGAGGAGCTGCAGGCTGGGCGTTGTCTGTGGTCCCAGGGCCCCCTCGCGCTGAGCTCTCGGCAGGAAGGCAGCATTTCATCAGGGTGGGGTCGGCTCTGGTCTTGAAAAAGCCACCCAGGACCATGATAAGCAGCGAGTTGGAGGAAGGCAGCTTCCTGTTGACCCTCACCCACCCCTCAGGCTTGTCGGCCACAATTGTCGCCTCTGCCACGTCTTTGAGTTCGTAGATGGTACTTTTCCAGGATGGACTTGGAAATTCGACCAGGTTATGGTCAATGCACACATGGTGGGTGGGAATCGGCCCCATCTGTGGCCTGGGGACAGGAATCAAGAGGTGGAGTCCTTCCCACAGGGATGCTCCACCTCCAGCACCTGGTGGGCAGCCCCAGGGCACCAGCTCCACAGAGCAGGGCCTGGGAGAAGTCCTGAGACCACAGGCCTGCACGGACCACCTTAGTAAACACCCAGTGGAACCAAGCTGAACTCTTTATTTTGCCCGGGAGGGAAAAAATACTTATAGGCTACAAAGGTCAGAATATTCTAGAAACCAAATCTGAATGAGCATGACTATCTGTTCAGTTTAAATCTTCACTGAGCTGAGCAAACGAGAGAGCAATCCTGTAGATGGAGACACTGCACACATCACGAGGTCCATAGCACGGCAGTGTGGGGTTAGCTTCCCTAGCCCCACCCCCCATATGCCATTCATTACCTTGCCCTGTTTGTCAGAAATAAGAACCTGCCACCGAGCAATCAATACATTTTCCAAGTAAACAAAACAGGCCAGAAACCTTACAACTTCCTAGCCCTTCCTAAGCTATAAGCCATGCTGAGAGTTCCTCCCCAGGCAGGGCTGACCCACCACGCCACCATGAGCCCAGCCTGGGCAGAGAGGAATTGGCCACAGCTGCCACGAGGACAGGCTGGGCATGGAGATGAGAGCATGTGGCCAGTGGGCAGCCTTTGGGTGTAAAAACCTGTTACTCTTGGGAATGCAGCTGGGAACAAGCAGCCTGGGTGGGTGAGACAGGAGCCAATGTGGCATGAGTGACAGACTGGGCACCAGAGAGTGGTGCAGAGGCTGGAAAGGTCAGGTCAATCTGGGTGATTGTGGCCCAGCTGTTCAGAGCTTGTCTGGAAAAAAATGTGTTCTTACCATGTATCCCCGAAAATAAGACCTACCCATAAAATAAGCCCTAGCAGGATTTCTAAGCATTTGCGTAATATAAGCCCCACCCCAAAAATAAGACCTAGTGATGGGCGTGGCTACGCAGTGTACCTGCACAACCCATGCATTTGGTCGTGGAGCGGTAAAGGAGAAGAGCAGCCCTTCTCACCTGCCCCAGGAGAGCTCTATTGCTCGACATGAGAGATTAGGGCCAATGGTTCTAAAGGAAATAGAGTCGCAAGAAATTCAGGATGGAATTCGGGATTTGGAGAGTTATGATGCTGTTCCAGAAGAAGATGACTTAACTATATTTGAATAAATGTAGATTGTTGTACCGTACTTAAAAAAAAATAACACATCCCCTGAAAATAAGCCCTAGGGTGTCTTCTTGAGGAAAAATAAATATAAGACCCTGTTTTATTTTGGGGGAAACATGGTAGTAGAGGAATGATACTATGTTTTAAATGTGTTCCCTCAAGAATTCAAGTGTTGCCAACATGCTGGTACTAAGAGGTGGGGCTTTTAAGAGGTGGTTAGGCCATAACTTGTTAATGGAATCAAGGCCCCTAGGAAAGAGGCTGCATGCAGCATCCGGCTAGCTTGCTCTCGCCCTTCCGCCTTCTGCCATGGGATGATGCAAGAAGAAGGCTCTCATCAGATGTGGGTACCTTGATATTGGACTTCCCAGCCTCCAGAACTGTGAGAAACAAATGCATTTCCTTTATAAATTACCCAGTCTGCAGTATTCTGTCATAGCAATACAAGTGAAAAGACATAGATTGTTATCAAGAGTGAGATGTTGAGTAAGCCCCGTGACTCACCTCGCCGCGCTGACTCCCCGCTGGCTCTTCCTCTCATGCACGCACGCTTGCTCCCGGTTCCAGATGGCGGTGGTGGCAGCGCTGGGGACTCCGACTCTGGATGCGGACACGGGCTCCGTGGAAGGTCCCATGCGGAAAGTGCCAGGCGGCAGCACTGCCGGCAGGACCGATGGGAAGGCGAGGACGAGGACCAGAACGTCAAGGATAACTGGGACGACAGTGATGATGAAAAAAAGAGGAAGCAGAAGTAAAACCAGAAGTAAAAATTTCAGACAAGAAAAAAATAGCAGAGAAGATAAAAGAGAAAAAACACCAACAGAAGAAAAGGCAAGAAGAAATTTAAAAAAGGTTAGAAGAACCTGAAGAACCTAAATCGCCAACACCAGGAGAACAATTAGCAGATAAACTGCAGCTAAAGAAATTACAGGAAGAGTTATGCCTTGAGTTAGCAAAGGAAACTTTGGGTGTTAATAATACAGTTTATGGAATAGATGCTATGAACCCATCTTCAAGAGAGGACTTCACAGAATTTGGAAAGTTACTGTTATAGTCGAGATTCGCAAGGCCGCAGGACAGAGAGACAGAGTCACCGAGGCTGTAATTACCAAAAGGAGTTTTATTGTCTAGCTCGAGCCAGGGTCCGAGCCCCCAGAGTGCCAGCGCAGTGGCCTCTTCTCCGGGCAGGGACCCCCCTTTGTGTGCTAGTCCCCTTTTATAACTAAATTATTTACACACTGGTCATGCATCCGCCCCCACAGTGATTCTTACTTCATCCTGCCCCTGACAGGCTCCAACCTGTTCCGGGTCCTAGCTGAGAAACTCTGGTTTCCGCGTTCTTTGTCTTTTTCCTCTGCATCCCATAATGTACCCATAATGCCTTGTGGTTAGCAAACAGAGCTGGAAGGTGTCCGTTGTCCTTATAGCCCAGTATCTTACATTACTAAAAGATAAAATTACACAATATGAAAAGTCACTATATTATGCCAGGTTTTTGGAAGTCTTAGTTCAAGATATGTGTATTTCATTGGAAATTGATGACTTGAAAAAGATTACCAATTCATTGACTGTACTGTGCAGTGAGAAACAGAAGCAAGAAAAGCAAAGCGAAGCCAAAAAGAAGAGGAAAGGTGTGCTTCCTGGAGGGGCATTAAAGGCCACCATGAAAGACGCTCTGGCAGGTTATGGTGGTTATGATGGAGAATATGTACGAGGCTATGAAGACCTCATGTGGCATTTTATCTTCTGGTGTCTTCTTTATGTTGCCCATAATCCCTTCAACATGTAGCCCAATTTCGTTTCCTTTCAGCTCTGCCAAATGCTACAACCCAGAAGTGCAGTGTCTTTTGTGCTGGTTATTTAACCCCTCGACACTTAGGTGCTAATGTGCGAAGAGGGAACTTGGATCTTGCTGCCAAGGGGTTAAAATTGGGAACCTCAGTTGCTACTAAGTCATAGTTCAAAACAAAACAAACCTAATAATGTTGTCATTGTTGCTACTTGATTCCATAGCAGCAGTCACTAAATTGGAAACGAAAGGTTGTGACATGATAAAAAAAAATTGTGTTGTATTTACCAGCACCATTCAGTACTACAGCCGTAACCACACTTCCTTGAACTAGTTCATAATTTGTCAAGAAGAGCTGTTTGCAGCAAGGGCATATGGTGTGCACCTAGTATTAAAATTGCTTTGTCTTAAAATTGAGCGTGAGGATATTAAAAATACATTGTGAAAAGGGGGAAAAAAGAGTGAGATGTTGCTATACAAAATACCTAAAAAGGTGGGAATGGCTTTGGAACTGGGTAATCGGTAGAGGCTAGAACAGTCTTGAAGTGAATGCTGGAAAAAGCCTGTATTGCCATGAATGGAGCATTAAGAGCAACTGCAGTGATAGGTCAGGAAAAGAAAGCTGTTGGGGAAGTCTCATTCTCCTTAGAGATCATCTAAGCGGTCATGACAGGAAGACTATTCTGACGGGGTCTCAGATGGAAAGGAGGAACAAGTATTGGAAATCAGAGGGAAGGCCATCCTTCTTATACAGTTGCTAAGAACTTGGCTGAGTTATGTTCGTGTCCTAGGACTTTATGAAAAGCAGAACTTAAGAGCAATGAACTAGGATATTTGGCAGAAGAAATCTCTAAGCAGCAAAGTGTTCGGGATGCTGCATGGCTTCTCTTAGTTGCTTATGGTAAAATGTGAGAAGAGAGAAACAACTTAAGGACAGAATTTGTAATTAAAAAGGAAGCAGAATGTAAAGACTTGGAAAATTCTCAACCTGGCTATGTAAAGCATAAAAAAGCATGTTTAGGAAAGAAAGCTAGGGGTGTAGCTAAATAACAATTTGATAAGGAGCTTAGTATGAAGAGAGGGAAACCAGGTGCCATTCATCAAGCCAATGGACAATGCCCCACAGCCACTTTGGATAGCTATGCCCATCACAGGCCCAGAGTGGTAGGGGCTTGAAGGCAGAACAGTTTCAAGGAAGGGGTCCGTGGCGCCCATGGGACCTCAGGACTTGCCACCCAAGGGCTGCTTCAGGTGTCCACTCTCTACGTCTGGCACAGCACACCTTGTCCACCCCAGCTGTGGCTGAAGTGGGCCCACGTGCCATTTGGGCCACCACTCCAGAGGACGTAAGCAGTGAACCTTGGTGACATCCATGTGGTGCTAACTCTGCAGGTGCACAGGGTGCATGAGTTATGGAGGAATGTCTACCTCCATCTAGATATCAAAGGATGTCTCAGACAACCTCAGGGCCCAGGCAGTGACTTGCTGCAAGGACAGGGCCACTGCAGAGAGCCCCTGCTAGGGCAATGCTTAATGGAGCAATGGGAGTCTTCCCCCAAGACTCCAGACCTGCAGAGCCACCAGCGTGCAGTGCCAGCCTGGGAGAGCTGCAGGCATGCAGCTTCAATGTGTGAGAACCGATTGTGGCCCACGACCAGCAAAGCCATGGGGGCAGGGCTGCCTGAGGCCTTCAGGGCCCAACCCTTGCCCCACTGTGTCCACATGGTGGGACATGGAGTCAAAGAAGATTATTCTCAAGTCTTAAGATTTAATATCATTTGTCCTGTTGGTTTTGAGGACCTGTTACTTCTTCCTTCTTTCCTATTGCTCCCCTTTGGACTGGGAAGGTCTCTCCTATGCCTGTTACACCATCGTATTTTGGCGCCATGTAGTTGTTTGATTGTAGCTGGTGAGCAGTTTGCGTCGGATGAATCATGCCTTGAGTTTCTCATATATCTGATTCAGATGAGTCTCTGGATTTTAGAATT
>VSMD01043554.1:0-34834 GCA_008750895.1 Mirza zaza
AAAAAAAAAAAAAAGTACTTCATTAATAATATTATATTGATTACATATAGAAACAATATTTTAGTATATTAGGTTAAATAAATTATTACAATAAAAAAAGACTACATTTTTGGCTGGATATTGAGCTATAGGAGCCAAACTCCCTTATGCCTCCATTAAAATAGACCAGAAGGAGAGATTTATTAGAAAAGTTACGGGGAGGCCTAGAGGAGAAGTTTGCGGGCAAAATCGGGTAGTAAGACCTGTGCGATTTCTTATCAAAATTAATAAAGCCAAGAAGCCTGTGGAATCCTGTTGGAGTTGCTCACAGTAGCAGAGCAAACATCAGGACTGCGGGCATCAGCCTGGAATGAATATGGGAGCAGCCTCAGGCGACTCCCTTCATAAGAAGTTGTACATTGAGGAAGGGGGAACCAGTGGTTGATGTGGATTCACATGAGGGGGCGTGTAAGTTAGGAAAAGGATGGAAGCCGCAGAACTGCCCATGTTCTGAGAGAACAAGCCATGGGAATATGAGGGAGAGACGACGATGTATAGAGTGGTGGAAGTGGTGTGTCTCAGAAACCCAGGGAATGCTACCATTTAAGAAGGGGGTATAGCTCTCTCTCCATCTCTGTCTCTCTGTCTCTCTCTCTCTCATTTCCACCTACTCTAAAAAAAGAAGAAGAAGAAGAAGAAGAAGAAGAAGAAGAAGAAGAAGAAGAAGAAGAAGAAGAAGAAGGAGGGAGTAAAAGACAAGGAGCCCAAGAGAAGAGATATCTGTGTTAGACCAACTGTAGGTGCCACATCAATGTTTGCAAATCAATTATCTCCATTTGTTCTGGACACATGTTCCAATAATCTGGATTTGCATTACATGGCTCTCCAAGATAAAAGTCCACCACTGTTAGGTCTGGCAGAGGGTAAACAGCTGGGCAAGGAAGTGGCTAAGGGTGGACTGCGGGAACCACATTGTAGCTGGGAACCAAAGTGTGCCGGGGGACTGTTCCCTGGTGGGGACATACTTAGCCAAAGGTGCCCAGGAACCTTTAACTGACCTGGAGATCATTAACATCTAATTAGCATGGCATGGGGGGAGCTTCCTGAAGGATTCTGGGAAAGACAGCATGCACAGAGAGGGAAACTGTTACGTAACCGACCTGCTATGTAGCCTGTTCTATAACCCCAACCTGTCAATAACCCCAAAAGGTGGGAAACGACAGCCAATCCTGCCAGGAGGAAGGCGGGACGAACTAATGAGCTTATAAAAGGCAGCTGTACTCAGCCTTCAGGATCCTTCTCCACTCTTTCTGGAACGTATTTGCACTTTGTGTAGCTTCCTTCTGTACTTCCATTCCTTCTTCTATGTGATAAACGGTGTAAAATTGCTCTGTGTTTGTGATCACTCTGTCATCGGCTCGACTCGGTACCAGTACTCAGTCTTGATCCTGGGAACCAGAGAACCAGGGGCACCCAGACACAACCCACCATGGGACACAAGACCAATACCAACGACGATTACAATGAAAGAATGTTTGACTTTCTTGGGCAAAGATAAAGACAACACAAACGATTACAGTGAGAAGAACAGAACGATCATCTCAAAACGGCATAAAATTATACGATAATATCAAGAATTAAAATAAATATCACAAACCTCAACAATGGAAGACACAAAATATGAAAAATAGCTATTGAAAGAAAGAAATTAAAATTCTTCTTTTTTTTTTTGAGACAGAGTCTCACTTTGTTGCCCAGGCTAGAGTGAGTGCCTGGCGTCAGCCTAGCTCACAGCAACCTCAAACTCCTGGGCCCAAGCGATCCTGTTGCCTCAGCCTCCCAAGTAGCTGGGACTACAGGCATGCACCACCATACCTGGCTAATTTTTTCTATATATATTAGTTGCCCGATTAATTTCTTTCTATTTATAGTAGAGACGGAGTTTCGCTCTTGCTCAGGCTGGTTTAGAACTCCTGACCTCGAGCAATCCTCCCTCCTCGGCCTCCCAGAGTGCTAGGATTACAGGCGTGAACCACTGCGCCCGGCCAAAATTCTTCTTGATTAAGGTACAGCTTCTTATTTCTACCTTACAGGTGATGTGCAAACAAAGATTTAGGCATCCTTGTATGAAAGATAAAACTCTCTTCAAAAAAAGAAGGTCAGATTAAAATAGAAAATCTAAATAAGAATTCTAAGAGAAAAGGTAGAAAACCCTAGTGCCTATCAGCTCTAGGTAATTGAATTTTTATTTTCTCAAAGGTTTTTTAAAACGCATATGTGCCGGCCAGAGGAATTTGGAATTTCCTTCACATTGCATTACATAATCCAGATTTTCTAGCAAGGTTTTGAATATCATAGGTCCCAGGAGTTTTTTTACCCCCACTTTTCGTATTGCTAAATGTAGTTTCAGGCATTAGTGACTGATTATGGATAAGTCTTTTAAATGGAAAGGATATTTTAGCCTTGCTTGATGAATCTTGGCAAATTAGAATGTGTTTATGATCCAGTGGAGAGAAAGTAGAATGGAAACAATTTAGGGAAAATGTGCTATTAAAGAGTTTATTTAACATTGTGCTTTAAAAAATTCATTGTTTGGCTGGATTTTTTTTTTTTTTTTTTTACATTGTAACCATGTCTGTAATTTTAAAATTACACAGATGCAATCAGGGGTTCTATGTCATCAGCTGGGATCAGAACCAGTACCGGTTCCAGTGTCTGGAGTCTCTTGGCAGTTTGCTATCATCCCTAGATGCAACTTTGTTTCTTTTCATAAAATGTATCCTTTCTGTGTCCAAAATCTATACATGTCACTCTAAAAATTAGCATCTATCAGCTATAGCAGAAAAAAGGAAATAATACCAACGATCTTCAGAATTTTAGTTAAACATTATTTTAAAGAATAAAAAGATAGGCACTGTGCTGATTTCCATGGGTAGTCATTCAAAGGATTTTTTCCTATTTTGTACATACAAAAATAAAGCCTAATAATCCTTGTGTCAATAAAGGTATATGAAACCGAGCATGTGGTGATAAGTAGGATTTCATTTAAAATTGATCAGACACAAAACTGTTGACAGAGCATGTGATATGGGAGGAAAGAGGTATTGGCTCTGAGATGCAGAGCACAGAAGACAACAGATTAAAATAAAATTAAATGGAGATTATTAGTGATATATAATGTGGTTGTCTACAGTTAATGTATTTGTGCATAAATACCGGAGATAAAATGAAATTACTACTCAAAGTGAGTAAAGCTATTAAAACAACACTGAATATATTACTAAATATATATGTCTGTATATTCAACATATGCATTCAATATACAAATAATTGCAATGCACTAAAAAACAGGCATGCAATTTAACAAAATATAGGTCATACAAATACATACGTTATAAACACCATATATAAGTTGTGTTTAAGACATATGGATATTTAAGAGTACATTTTGGAAATTATACTTTTATTAACTATTCATTTTCCTGTATCCCTTGACCATGCAGAATGAGAATGATGAAGATAGAAATAACGATATCCCAGGAAATCATTGTGTAAGTTAGATAAACTGGCCTTCTATTTCATAGAAATCAATGTACGTAGAATTATGCTTTGGATTCTGGGGTGTATGAGAAGAATACAAAGTAACAGCCTCCCCTCCCCGACCTGTTTGTAAACAGGAAATTAAATGATCATGTCACTAATTATGTAAATGCATTCTTTCTCCATTTGCATTTCAGGCAAGAGAGCATAAAGCCTTATTCACATAGACACTGCCAAGATATCGGAGAAATGATTTCTGAACTGGAAAAGGGAAGGGGCAAAGGTTGGGGAAGTGGAAATGTGTGTGCTCAGAGTTGCTATGCTAAAGACAAACGCTAATTAATAAAGGACGTGCAAATCGAAATGCTGGAGAATATATTTACCATCAGACCAGGAGCAAAATTTAAAAGGTGGGCAATATCTTATGCTGATGAGCACTAAGGAAACAGGTACCACTAAGCACAGCTATGGCCTCCACTGAAACTGATTTAGCATGATATACTAAAACTATAATCAAATACACCCATTGACCAAAAATCCCACCCCTAAGAAACTATCTCAAAGAAATAAAATTTGCAAATATTGTTATATACTTTCAAGGTCAGTATTATTAGTATATATAATATTAAAAACTGGAGGCAAGCTGAACATTCATCAATAAATTATGGCATACCACAAATTACAGAACATGATATAGGGTCAAAGGACATGACTTATTCACTGTTTTTTTTTTTTTCCTTTTCAGTGACTTGCTTTCTTTTATTTCCAAAATTAACAATGCAATGCTTTGTCGTGCATAAGGAAGTGTGGGAATCTTCTATTTCTTAGCAAAGGTACTGCAGAGTTGCAAGCAAACAAAATTTTCTCTTGACAGAGAAAGATGGAAACAGTGAGGAAATGTTTTGCTTTCTTTTGTCCTTCCCCCGGCCTGGTAATAAATTATTTGCACTTCACTTAGCTCTTCATTGGCACCTCACATTCCACAAGGACACAAGGCAATGGGACATTGTCTTAGTTATGTGTCCCAGAATTCTTCCCCTGTATCTACACACTGCGGTTTACATAACAAGATTCAGCTTATGTAAAGCATATACATAGTGACGGCGATGTGAAGTTGTGTGGAAATTTACCGGCTATGCTTGCCTGGGAATCAAACGAGAGATAACGCCACAGGACAAAGCAAATCCACCCAGAGGAGAGCAGATTCCAAGGCGCTTCCGTCCAAGCAGCCAGTCTCTGCTACCAGGGTAGTAGTCATGAGACAAGGGAGTGAGATTCCACCAAATGCCTTTTATTGGTTGCTTTTTTGCATTAGAGGGTGTCAGACAGACATTGCCAGACTTGGCGGTGATGTCCCATGTATGTGGAGGTAGGAATAAAGAAGAAAGAAGGATTGGCAGATGGGCTAAAGGTGACCATGAATGATGGCACAAAGGCCGGGCGCGGTGGCTCACGCCTGTAATCCCAGCACTCTGGGAGGCCGAGGCGGGTGGATTGCTCAAGGTCAGGAGTTCAAAACCAGCCTGAGCAAGAGTGAGACCCCGCCTCTACTATAAATAGAAAGAAATTAACTGGCCAACTAATATAGAATAGAAAAAATGAGCCAGGCGTGGTGGCGCATGCCTGTAGTCCCAGCTACTCGGGAGGCTGAGGCAGCAGGATTGCCTGAGCCCAGGAGTTGGAGGTTGCTGTGAGCTAGGCTGGCGCCACAGCACTCACTCTAGCCTGGGCAACAAAATGAGACTCTGTCTCAAAAAATAATAATAATAATAATAATAATAATGGAGCAGGCCGGGCGCGGTGGCTCACGCCTGTAATCCTAGCACTCTGGGAGGCCGAGGCGGGCGGATTGCTCGAGGTTGGGAGTTCGAAACCAGCCTGAGCGAGACCCCGTCTCTACCAAAAATAGAAAGAAATTAACTGACCAACTAAAAAATATATATACAAAAAATTAGCCGGGCATGGTGGCACATGCCTGTAGTCCCAGCTCCTGGGGAGGCTGAGGCAGGAGGATCGCTTGAGCCCAGGAGTCTGAGGTTGCTGTGAGCTAGGCTGATGCCACAGCACTCACTCTAGCCTGGGCAACAAAGTGAGACTCTGTCTCAAAAATAAATAAATAAATAAATAAATAATGGAGCAAAGTCAAGCAGGGAAGAAAAAGCAAACACATGCGCACACACACACACACACACACGAAGCCCTTTACGACAACCTTCAGTGACATCAACTGGCATATTTTAGGATCAAAGGCCTATCTGCCTTCAGCCTGTGCCTTACGGAACTGCAGGACAAAACAACTGCACAAGAAAGAAAGGAAGTTATTGGCGGTAAAATAAAGAACGGTCCTTCTATGCACAAGCCGACGCCCCCTTTCCAAACACGGCTGCACTTGAAATCCATTCGATGGATTAGTTAACCAGAATCCAGAGAAACACCCCAATGGCCTCATCTTCTCAAATAGTAGGAGGATGTCTGCACGTGGCCATTTAGAATTACTCTTGCAGCAAAGAGTGATTTGAATGAGAAGACCCAAGGTCAATCCTTAAATGATTTAGGTTACTTCCTAACTGGGAACTCCAAAAATGTAGACAGGCTCATGAGCCAGGAAATGACAGAAACCACTTAATTCAGAGGCAGCTGCAAATCGTCATGCCATGATTAAAGCTACATCAACGTTGCCAGTAAATAATAACGTGAGAAGTATGTGCACTAACCTGGGTACGCTTGGGCCACTGGACATTCACGTTTCTGGCCCTGGGGAAATATGCTATCAGCTACATGTGTGGTGTAGACACAGCAGGTGAATGATGATGGCTCAGCTTTCTGGCGGTCTCCATAGAAGGCAAAGAAAACGTGGTGGCGTTCACATAATACGTGACAGAAAGAGGGACTTGGCATTACGGTTGCAAAGGCAGCCCTCAAACTGCTGTGGGCAGGCAAATGGGTTTTGCAGCTGTTGGATGTGACAAGCAAGTGAAACAATCAACAGACGGTTACTTAGACTGTGTGATGCAGCATTCAACTTCCCTTTCACAAATGGGTCTTTAAGAATGGTTTATTCCTCAGCTACCCTCCTGCAGATGCATAATTATTAACCATCAATGCTAATCTACTTGAATTTACTTTTCTGCTAATAAGAGTGATATTTCTGCATAGAATTCATAAAATACTTCGTGTGTGCATTATAGGGTAGATATTGTGTCTCTCCGCTATATAATCTAGGAAGAACTAAGTCCAAAAGGTTATGAGATGTGATGCCAGGTAGTGATTCACTGAGCTGAGGTTCCAATTGCATCCTCTGCGCTCTTTATTTACAGTTGAATTCCTACCACCGAGTTACTTATAGCGGTGATAAAAGGCTTATTATAAAAGGGTTAAGCCCGCCAGTGGCATTCGCATAGGATGGGTGGGGATAGGACATGTTCCTAACAGCCTTGTATCTTTCTACCCACCTGACTTTTCTCCATGCCTAGTATTTTTCCACCCTGTCTGTAGTCTCTCCCCAAACTCTTACTTTCTCCTCTGCAAATGAAGTGATGGTCTAGAAAGTTTTTGTTCGTGAACTTTCAAGTTTCTAAACTTTCACTGGCTTCCCATTGTCCCCAGGAAAAATCTATACAGTATTCGACAGGACTTAAAAAGCTCACCACGTGTTAAGTCTCTGCTGACCTCAACAGCTTCATCTCTCTACTTTCTGCCTTCTGGGTATCTTTCAGTTTCTCACCCGTGCAAAGCCTTTCTCTTGAATTTGAAAAGACCATTCTCTTGACAAAAGCGTTAGGTCATCCTCTTCACTTCCTCGTCTGAAAAATTCCTACTAATTTTTCTGAGGCAGGGCCAGACGTCTTCTGGCAAATCATTTGACCCTAGATACTTGAGGTCCATGTGGCTCCTATGGTATTTGTGCTTCTATCTTGTTAGCTTCGTTGACACCAAAATTATTTATTGATGATAAACGTCATGAGGCCACTGTGCCTTTCTTACTCAACATTGTAGCATCAGTGTCTAATTTGGTAGTAAAAAAATATATATCATAAAAAGGAAACTAAACAAATAAAAGCCAGCAATGAATGAATAGATGTACGAATAAAATGGGAGGCAGAAATCTGGATAAAAACTACTTGTTCTCTAGCCTAGGTTCCATTTAGCTTTTTTTTTTTTTAATTGCTCAAATAAAAAAAAAATACTTAAAAAAACAATATGACAGGCCGGGCATGGTGGCTCACACCTGTAATCCTAGCACTCTGGGAGGCCGAAGCGGGAGGATCGCTCAAGGTCAGGAGTTCGAAACCAGCCTGAGCAAGAGCGAGACCCCGTCTCTACTATAAATAGAAAGAAATTAATTGGCCAACTAATATATAGAGAAAAAATTTAGCCGGGCGTGGTGGCGCATGCCTGTAGTCCCAGCTACTCGGGAGGCTGAGGCAGGAGGATCGCTTGAGCCCAGGAGTTTGAGGTTGCTGTGAGCGAGGCTGACGCCACGACACTCACTCTAGCCTGGGCGACACAGTGAGACTCTGTCTCAAAAAAAAAAAAAAAAAAAAAAAAATCAATATGACAAGCGCATAATGCCAGCCTATGGGGTGGTGTCTATATTCATAGTGCTTTGTGGAGTGATTATTTGACACATGAGATTTGATGTGTTGCAAATAAAAAAGAGATCAGCTGATGTGGTGATGCTGTAGTGAAAATGGACTATCTTCATCCAGTTCAAACAGGAACATGTTAGAGGTCATGGAAGTCACAAGGGGAAAGTGAGAAGTCAGCTTATCAAACACGCTAACGATCTTGATAGCACTATAAAATCGAAAGCATTTTGTTGGGGCTTTATTGAAAAGGACTATTTTAAAAAAAATTCTGAAGGCATGTTACGCTACCTTGTGACCGGGAAGTCCATGTGTTGCCATGCAAGTCCATGCTGTAAACTACATGCGTGTTAGAGCAGGGGTTCAATGTGCACTAGACCCTCACCCCTAAACCAGAGCTTTGAACCTCCACTTCCAGTGGCTGCTGGTGATTTTGGTCTGGTAATAGCATTTTCCTCCACCGGCAAGTGTTTTGAACAAGGTGACTATTCTAAACAGCAAACTTTTCACTGAAGCCTTGATTAAATCAAGGCTAAGAGATGAGCCCTTTTGAAGTAGCTGGATTTATTACTTAGTGTGACAGCTTCGGGCCAGACCTCTGTCATGCAGGCACAGGATTTCTAGGTACGGAGGGAAGTGATTATTATCATGTTTAGAATGCAAGGAACTCTAGAACAATGGAGGCGGTTATGAAAAATGTTGTTCTTTTTTTTGTTTTTGTTTTTGTTTTTGATGATGACTATCATTCTTTGCTCAGGAAAGGGAATCCAGATACAACAGTCCATTGTATTTTATTATCATTAGATCAGAGCTGCTGGCATCTTCAGTTATGAGAATTGCGACTTTCAACATGTCACATATTCTTTGATTTATGTGATTCCACTGCAGTCCGATTCTGCATGGTACATAATTCATCATAGGATTTTTTTATTTTTTAATTTTTATTATTTTTTTTATTTTAGCATATTATGGGGGTACAAGTGTTAAGGTTACTTATATTGCCCATGCCCCCCTCCCCCCTGAGTAAGAGCTTCAAGCGTGTCCATCCCCCAAACGTTGCACATCTCACTCGTGGTTGTATACACCCATCCCCTCCTCCCCCTCCCACCTGCCCGACACCCGATAAATGTTACTCCTATAAGTCCACTTAGGTGTTGATCTGTTAATACCAATTTGCTGGTGAGTACATGTGGTGCTTGTTTTTCCATTCTTGGGATACTTCACTTAGTAGTATGGGTTCCAGCTCTATACAGGAAAATACAAGAGGTGCTAGATCACCGTTGTTTCTTAAAGCTGAGTAGTACTCCATGGTGTACATAGACCACATTAATACAATCACAGAGTGATAAAAATCAAGGAAAAAAATATAACTGAAGAGGAAAACGATTGTTTAGGAGGGGTCTCTGTTCCATACGAGTCAAAGGATGTTGAATTTGAATTGGAGCTTCTGCAGGAATGACTTGTCAAGATTCTATGTGATATTTCTCTGGGCGAGCACAGATTTTCTGCGCTTAGAAAATACACGATTTCCTTTCTATGAAAAAATTTCCCTTAGAAAAAGACAAACATTAAGATTACATCAATTTCAAAAACGCTGATAGGTCAGGAATGGATAAGGACCTCCACAAATCCTCTCCTCCTGTTAATGTAGCTTTGGAACAATTCCAGGCAGGTGCATGAGTTGCCACGTGAGTGACGCATGCTTTGCTGTGATAAGAACATGTATTGGGGGTTCGTGATGTCCCCGATAAAGATAGGGTCCCCCGGAAGACTGTGTTGCAAGAGATGAAAGAAACAAAGACACAGACACAAAAATAATAGCTAAGAAAGTGGGGAGGTCAGGGGACCACCAGCACTCCGGTGCCAAGGTGGCAGTGACTGAACCCCAGCACTTGCTTTTTATCTTCTTTGCCATGTTGCGAAATACAAGGATCTCACGTGAAAAAAATCACGGGATACAATGATTAAAGGTTTCAGGGCTCCCCCCCCCCATCACAAGGTGTCCTAGCTAATTTCCTTCTCCTTTCTAGAAGTGAAAAACACATAAACTCTTCAGTAGGTACAGCCCTTTTGATCAAGGTAAACTAATTTATCCCAAGCTCAAGCTATGTACATGGATATCGATCTTTCTTGTCAGTAGCTGAGACCCATTTGATCAAGGAACAAGGAAACTACATGCTTCCCGCTGGGAGACTGGTTTCATGTTAACAGAGGCATTGTTGAGAGAAAGGGAGAGAAGGAACTTGGCCCAGGGTTCAAACACTATGGAAGCCTTGAGACCCTTCTCCTGGGCTGACATATTGCAATCCACCTCTACAGCCATGAGAAGTTTCCATGTCAGGCCACCCATGGCTTTTCATGCACGAGACCCCTTAGGCTCTGAGGCTGGAGCATGCTTTGCCGTACTCCCAGATCGTAGATATCTGTCCCCCAACTAGGCAGTTAACATCTGCCCTTATTTCAGGCTTCTGCTCAGGCAATTCCTTCACCTCCTCTCCTCTCACAGCCTCAGACATGGCATCCCTAAGTCCCAGTGGTCTTACTCCCATCAAACATGGAGCATAATTCCCCTCCCCTTGAGAACATTACTTCATACCTTATCAGACCATGTACGTGAGTTATGGGCTGCTTCAACTGTTGGTCTTTCGAAATATATATAAACCCAAGACTGTGACAGACACCATGAGGGCTTAGGCCATGACATGGTTACTCTCTGCCAGGCTTTGGGCTACTCTCCAAAGCCTTGCCCGCCAGTGCTGGTACTGCTAGTTAGTGCCAAGGGACGTTGCATGCTGTTGCAGACCTCCTCCATGTTGGTTAGAATCATCTATTCCAATAATCTCCCTTAGTAAACTGTGCCTTCAACTTCGATTAGCCTTTACATCCATAGAGGCTGGCTTCCATCCTAATTGAGCAACTAGACTTTAATAATTGGACTCTAAACAAAATGGGAACTCACTATGTGGTTTTAATATACCTGTCTATCAAGTGTAGCCCTGTGAAATGTGTTCTTATTATTCTCTCATTTTTTTTAAGAGAAGAAGGTGTCTCTGTCACTCGGGCTGAAGTATAGTGGCTCTATCATAGCTCGCAGCAACCTCCTGGGCTCAAGCGATCCTCCTGCCTCATCCTCCTGAGTAGCTGGGACTACAGGTGCATGCCACCATGCTCAGCTAATTTTTTATTTTTTTTTATGTTTTTTAGAGACAAGGTCTCACTATATTTCCTAGGTTGCATCTCCTTATTTTAACCATACAAAATACCTCCACAAAGCTAAGAAAATACTGACCAAAATGGTCAAGCTCAACATTTTCAAAACTCTAGAAATTAATCAAATATTTGCAATGGTTTAGGGAGTCTTAAGAAAAACAGCAAAATCTCAGTAAGGAAAGTGAGTTAGTTTTGTGGCATTTTAATGTGCACTAGTCCCAGGCCTTTCTCCTTAGCTCTGTGGTATCCTTGAAGAGCAATAGCAAGCATGTTCTGAAGAGAATGAAATGGGACTGGAGTTCCTTCAAAGCCATTTCCATGGTTTCCTAGAAAATTCTACTTGCAAGGCTTGTTTTTTTTTGACCTGACTCAGACCTCCCACAGTATAAATAGTCTCTAACTGAGGGTGGTTTTGGAAATAATCAGTGGCAACTGTTTGTCATCACAGGTACCCAAAGGAATGATAACAGTTGAGGTGAACAATATAGTGATCAAAATAATTAAAAGGAAAATATGGGGAATGAGATGTCCACAGTAAACTTTGAAAAGTTTCAAGATATTTCTGGGAATCTAGATAGCCACATGAATGTGCATGGCTGTGCACAGGCCCAGGAGAGATTTAAGGTGGCCCTGAGCTTTCACAGCTGGCTGAGCTTCAGATTCTGAGTGAGCAGTAAGTGAAGCTAAAACAGAGTAATCCTCTGTCTGCCTGAACGGTGAAGGCATGCCCTAACTTGTACACAAACCCCCTTGGCAATGTCTGGGATACTTGTTGGCTCAAACATTTCAGAAAATATTTGCAAACCATATGTCTGACAAGAGTCCAGATATCTGATATCCAGAATATATTAAAAATACCCTTGCAACTGAACAACAACAAAAAAGAAATAATTCAATTTAAAAACAGTCAAAGGACTTGAACGGGCATTTCTCTAAAGAAGATACACAAATAGCCAAAAAGCTTATGAAACGATACTCTACATCATTAACTATTTAAAAAACTGTAAATCGAAGTCACAATGAAATAGTCACTTTGCACCCATTGGGATGGCTATACAAAAATAACCAAAGAGGAAATAACGAGCATTGGTGAAGATGCTGGGAAGACTGGAGCCCTAGTAAGTTGTTCCCGGAAATGTGAAGTGTCACAGCCACTTTGAAGAACATGTTCGCAGGTCTTCAAAAAGTTAAACATGGTGTCACCACATGACCCAGCAATTCCATTCCAGACAGATGCCCAGAAGAAATGAAAACATATGTGCCAGGAGTTAGCTACTCTCCCAGCAAAAAGGGTCCCAAGGCAGGATTGTCACAAGGGATTTGGAAATAAAAAAAGAAATAATATAGGAAAATAGGAAATAAAGAAAGAAATAATATAGACGGAGAAATGATTGAGACAGAGAGGAAGTGCTGTTTAAATGATGGGGGAAATAGGGGGTCTCCAGCATTCTCGTGAACTGTGAGAACAGGAGTGAAGTTCCGCATCAGTATTTATTGTTACAGCAAATAGCTGTCTTTTGTTAGAGAATTATGTGTGCAGTTCAGTTTTTGAGGTTTCCAGGGGAACCTTACCTAATTCTGTCTACAAGAACAGACGATTATACAATTTTTCTAAGATAAGCATGTTAAGCCCTAAGTTAGAAACAGACCTAGCTGAGCACACAAATTAAAGATAAAATGTATAAAAAGAGACCACTGAGTCTGTGTACTACTCTAATCTACTTCTTCTAAACACAGAGACATGTAGTCCAGAGTAAAGCCAGGAATAGTCTTGAAGTCTAGAGTAGTTCCAGCTGCATGTTATCTGCTAGGCAGGCATTTTAATCAGCTTCTCCACCAAGGACCCAAACTGAGCTTCTGCTTTGCAAAATAGCTCAAGACGATGGCTGGCCGCAAAGAAGAAACGTTGGTTTGCAAACATCCTCTGACAATGCCCCCCTTGTTGGAAGTAGCTTCTATTCTGTGAACTAACATGTCCACGGATTCCTTTAAGGCAAAGCCCTGCAAAACTCCTGAAAACTTTCACGTCTCTTAGCCTATTTCCCAACACATATATCCGCTCAAAAACTTGTACACAAATGTTCATAGCAACATTATTTATAATACCCAAATAGTGGAAACAATCCAAATGTCCATCAACTGATGAATGAATAAAAATGTTGTAGACTCATATGATGGAATATTATTGAGTCATAAAAGTAAAGTACTGGTTCATGATACAACATGAATAAACCTTGAAAACATTATGCTAAGTGAAGGAAGGTCCACACAAAAGGCCACATATTGTGTGATTTCATATATATCAAATGTCCAGACTAGGCAAATGTATAGAGACCAAAAGCTAATTAGTGGTTGCCAGGGGCTGGCTGGGAAAAAAGGGGGATTAGCAAATGACTGCTAAGGGCATGAGTTTTCTTTATAGGATGATGAAAATGCTCTAGGTACTGGTAATGGTTCTGTAACTTTGTGAATATACTAACGATCACTGAACTGTATACTTTACAAAGGTGAAGTATATCTCAATAACAAAAACACGGATAATATTTCAATAAAGAAGACATAGAGGAGAAATTCACTTTGATGTCATTTTTACACAGACTGAAAATTGTTAATAATTACTAACATGGCACAACGTTAAACAAAAGTCTAGAGAAAATATTACCTTTGGGATAGTAGCAACCCCAGAATTTACCTTTTAAAATTTCCTTAGTACATAGAAGAGCTCTATGAAGCTTAGGTATGTTTTCAAAACCTCTCTAAAACTGCGTATTTTCTCGAAAGTTTGTATAACAAATGAACTTACTAACAAACAAGCGTCAGTTATAGTGAGGAGAGATACATATGCTTTGGTTTTCTGAAACAGAAAAGTGATGAATAGTTAATGGGATGTCATAACTCAGGAATCTTAAGGTTGACACTTGAGTGAAAAATTAGCATCCTGTAGTAGGGCAGGATGGGATTTTGAGATAATTCATTTCTCCTAAAATTTCACTTTACAAATTTATGCTGCATTGTTTAATCATTCATTAACATATTTATTTGCTCACTTTTATTTATTTAGATATTTAATATTTTACTAATCATGACCATTGAGTAACGAATGGTATAAAATACTACTTAAATATAGTGAATTGAAGGATAGTGGCAGTCATAATTCTTTTCATGTAATTATAGAAAAAAATCTAAGGCACCATGTGGAAATATTTAAGATATACCCCTTCCAGATCTCTACTAAAGGATATCAAATGAGGAAATATCATCATGGCAAGGAGATCTTTTCATAAATAATTGAAAAAAAAAATTTTTGAGCAATGCCGAATACTGTTCTAATTGCCTTACACGTATTAAATTCTCACAGCAATCCTCAGGATAAGTACTGTTACTGTCACCATGTTACCTTTGGCGACTATGTGATCAAGCTAGCTAGGATTGGAACCCACCCAGAGCAGTCATGCTGTTTATACAGGCTTTGAGAGGATTACTGATTTGGTATGAAAAATACTAGTGGGGAAAGGGAATTTTAAATTTGGAAAACAAAAGGAAGAGAAAAGAAGAACGAGGTAGAGGATGTGTCTGATTGGAACTGAGACCGGTGGGAATTCGAGACGGAGAAGGTGGAATGAACAAGGTGTGGCCCATTAAGTGGGCACTGGGGGTGACAGATGGAGAATTTGCATATGATCTGGAAGTGCACAGGAAGCCACCTGCCAGTCTCGAGAGGAAGCATACTATGACAGCAGTGCTTTCTGAAGAGTCCTGCCTGGTACGGATTATTTGTACCAGTCCTGCCTGGTACAGATTATTTGCTCGAGTGGATACAGGAAGAGCTGTTAGGGAGCCATCAGAGTAACCTAGCATGCAATAGGGTCAGGATTATGTCAATCAAATCCTCGGCCAAGAAACCTGGCGTAAGTAGAGTCAAGTGATTTTTGTCCCTTCTGGATTCCCTTCAAAACACAAACTATGGAAATCAACAATTAGAAGAATTCCTCTTTCTGACCACAGTTACCATTTTTTTTTTCTAGATTTCATATCCAACCATTTTTTTTTTTTTCTGAGATCATGCTTTTGATTTCATGATTTTTCTAGGCTGGTATCCACTCCATTCCCCGCCCTCTAATATATTACCTTTTTTATTTACTTCTTTTCTTAAAATCCAGTTGAGTTTACAAGTTCCATCATTTAACTAACACCTTCACCAATACTCTGACCTTTCTTGCCTGTCTGTATTTCATTACATTTCTGTGATGGACAAAAAAGCAAACACACAGATAATTATTATTTTTTTTTTTTGAGACAGAGTCTCACTTTGTTGCCCAGGCTAGAGTGAGTGCCGTGGCGTCAGCCTAGCTCACAGCAACCTCAAACTCCTGGGCTCAAGCAATCCTGCTGCCTCAACCTCCCAAGTAGCTGGGACTACAGGCATGCGCCACCACGCCCGGCTAATTTTTTTCTATATATATTAGCTGGCCAATTAATTTCTTTGTGTTTATAGTAGAGACGGGGTCTCGCTCTTGCTCAGGCTGGTCTCGAACTCCTGAGCTCAAACGATCCGCCCACCTCGGCCTCCCAGAGAGCTAGGATGACAGGCGTGAGCCACCACGCCGGGCCTCACAGATAATTATTTTTATACACATTCTCTGTGTTCCCACCCCACATTCACTCCCTACCCCAAAAGTCTGGACTACTTCGGCAAGTCACACGATAGGATGAATGATATCAATATAAATTCTTGCTCACCGCCTTCCAAATCACTCACTCTCAACTTCTTCAACTTTTCCCAAAATTCTTGTGATGCTCCTTAGGTCAACATTCTTCCACTTCCCAAAATCCTTTTAAAAGGGATTTACCTTTTTATTATAAGTTTATTCAAACACATGCAAAAGTAGAAAGAAACCACGAGGACCAGTCACTGGCTTCGATAATTATCCACATGGCCAAACTTCCTTCATCTGGTTGGACACAATGCCCCTCCTCCATGCGTTATTTTAAAGGTAAACTTGGATATATTATTATTTTTTTTTTTTTTATCCATGAATACTTCAGAAAGTATCTCAAAAAGATATGGAGACTTTTATCAACATATCCACAATATTATTGTTAGAAAATAATAATATGCCATTATCATTAATGATTCATTTAAGACGGGTAAACTCCTTGATGGTGATGATGATTTTACAGTTGCTTTTATTGGAATTGGGATTCAAGCAAGCTCTCCACACAGTACAGAAAGGATAATAAGCCTTTTGACTATAAATCCTCTTCCTTGTTTTTCCCTTCCCATTTTATTATTGAAGAAATCAGGTAATTTGTCACGTAGATTCCCCATCCTTCTAGAAATTACTCGCTGCATCATTTTGTTGTCATTTAAAAAATTTCTTTTTTTTTTTTTTTTTCTTTTTTTGAGACAGAGTCTCACTCTGTCGCCCAGGCTAGAGTGAGTGGCGTAAAAAAAAAAAAAAAAAAAAAAAAAAAAACAGGGTTCTTCCAACCCTGTATATGATTCTTAAGATTCTTCCAACCCTGTTGAGTGGCGTCAGCCTCGCTCACAGCAACCTCAGACTCCTGGGGTCAAGCGATCGTCCTGCCTCAGCCTCCCTAGTAGCTGGGACTACAGGCATGCGCCACCATGCCCGGCTCATTTTTTCTATATATATTTTTAGTTGTCCAGCTAATTTCTTTCTATTTTCAGTAGAGACAGAGTCTCGCTCTTGCTCAGGCTGGCCTCGAACTCCTGACTTTGAGCGATCCTCCCGCCTCAGCCTCCCAGAGTGCTAGGATGACAGGCGTGAGCCATTGCGCCCCGCCTAAAAAGTTTCTTTATCCCCTGTTTTCACGGCAAACTGGAAGTTAGATCTAGAGACCTAGCAGACTGAGCTCTAATGGTTCTGGCAAAATTACATCACAGGTGGTCCCGTGAGCTCTTTCTCCACAGCTCTAATGCATTTCTGTCTCCCTTTCGCATGATGTTAGGGTTCAGCAGTGGGATTAGATACTATCAGCCGGACCCACCCACTATAAAGCTTCCCCTTATGATCTAATGATTTCATCTAATGATTTTTTGCTGCCATGGGTGGCCATTACTGAGAGCCACTATTTCATTAGGGTTTACGAAATGGCGAAATTCTATTTCCGTTACTTTTTCTGCCTTGAACAAGCAGCTGAGAAAGAGGAAAGAGGAAAATGTGGTGGGAACGGGATGTGCACTGTTGTGTTTCTTGCATCCTCTATTTCTATTTTATATCAGCAGATAGGTAAGGACTGTGCTGTTTGCAAATCTCTCATCTTTAGATAAGGGGAGGTGGAGGAAAAAACATGCACGTGTGTTAGCAAATGTAGCCCCTGCCATAATCAACGTTTCCTCAGGGAGTGCAGTGAAAAGAGCAGCAAATTATACTTGAGAATTGCAAGAGCAGCAAATTATACTTGAGAATTGCAATAAGTTAGAAATAGCCAGAAAAAAAGGATATAAGCGTGTACGTGTGTGCATGTGTGTGTGTGTGTGTGTGTGTACGTACACGGGGGTACATGCTAAGAGGCCTGGAGAAAGAGGAGAGACAGGAAATGGAGGGCTTTATTTGTTATATAAAGTCGTCTGTAAGGTTTTTTTTTTTTTTTTACCTAATAGGCAGAGAAATGAAGAGATTTAAGCAAGAGAATAATATGAAAACTGAAAAAAAAAATTTTGTTGTAGGAACCTCACATATCTAGCAGCATGAAGGGGCAATTGGAAGGAAAAAGACTGAAGGCAGAGACCAGTGTAGTCATTACAATGGTGAAAGTATGAACTTGCAGTTGCAGTTAAAAGACAGGTTTTTTTTGTTTGTTTGTTTTTTGTTTTTTAATGAACTTCTAGCTTAGTGCTTGTTAAATTCTTCCATAATTGTCTGTTTTCTGCATTGAACTGCAATGCATTAAGCACAGATGCCTGGACCAATCTGCCTGGGTTGCAGGCAATAAAGGTAGATAATTTTAAAACGTCAATAAAACTGTCTATAAATTAATCTGCATCTTATTATCACCCTGCACTTCAATAATTCAAAACAATGTCAGTGATAAAATACTCCTCCCTCTCCCCCCCCAAAAAAAATTATTTCATGGGTCTAAGCTCTAATTCACTTGGTTCTTTTCATTGATTTTAATTGATCAGTTTCCATTTAATCTTTTTAAAAGCATTTCAAAGAAAACAATTAGCCTCTATCATAGCACCCTGGTACTGCAAGAGCAGATCAGAGAAAAAGAGACTGAATGGTATAAAAAGAATTTGCCCATGAGAATGTCTTGAATATGCAGATTATTATTGGAGTTAACAGATTCTTCAACATAAAAAATATAGATCCATTAAGACTTTGTATTCGAAGATATATTCGATAATATTTTTTTGTGATTTTTTTTTTCTGGAATATCCTCATCTACTACATTTCTCTCACATATTTAAGCTTACAGACTTGTCTCGTGCCTTGTGAAGTTCTCTTTTCAACATGCTTGTATCTACAAATCTAAATCCTCTTGCCTTGAAGTCCCGGGTCTCATTCCACTTTCTCCATAAAGCTGTCTTCTCCTCTAAATCCATGTAGCAATATTTGTGCTTTTATTACAGCCAGCCCTACTGCCTACCCTGCATCATGGCCATTGTGTACGCATCGTATGGGTGAAATTAAATCTATAAACTCGTAGGCATCTTTATTATTGCTGTATCTTTGATATATCTGGTAATCTTAGATATATATCCTAGACCACAGGTGGCATTACAGCAATAGGCGTAGGTTACTTTGAATCATTTATATAGAAAATGTATAGGATTCTTAAGATTCTTCCAACCCTGTTGTCATGTAATTCTTTTTATTTTTTTTTTATTTTTATTTCAGGGATCCAGCAATCCCACTACTGGGCATCTACCCGAAAGATCAAATGACACTCTACGAAAAAGACACCTGCACTCGAATGTTTATAGCAGCACAGTTCACAATCGCAAAGCTGTGGAAACAACCCAGGTGCCCATCAATTCATGAGTGGATTAATAAAATGTGGTGTATGTATACCAGGGAGTACGACTCAGCTCATGTAATTCTTTTAACTCCTGTATATTAGGGATTCGAAGTAACTGTTTTTAGGACTAAGGAATGGAGAGAAGTGCATTTGAAGAAAATAGATTCGATGCTTAAGGGTTGTATGGGAAAGTCTTTCAAATGGCACCATTTTTTAAAAATGAATATATAACTTATCCTTTCATAAATTCTGCCTAACTAATTTAAACTAAAAAAACACTACTATGCTGGGTCACAAGTTATGTTTACTGCATGCCAAAACGATGAGTGAACACTGTAGGAGAGGAGAAATAATTTTCAGGCCGGGTTTCTGCTTCTCAAGTAGGAGATGCCAAGATCACATCCATCCAAACTGCAATAAACAGTGAAATATTTTTAAAATGCCCATTTGAGTAATCCCTCTGTGAGGGATCAGCCTTGTAGGATCAATAAGTGGGCTATGGCCTGAAAAATCTGTAAAATGGCTTTTAGCAAGTCTAGGGAGGCAGGAATAATATTTATAAAGGGCTGTGGATGAGATTCTTGCACTGAACAGGGCGTTTATTAATATGCCAAAATCTTTATACTCACCGTGTGCCAGAAACTGTCCACTAATGACCTTTCGCATTCAGACAGAAGATCTTTACCTATGTAAAACATCTTTCAATCTAATGAAAGAGGCAGATGTGCACGATTATTCCTACACATTATAAAACGTGAATGGTATGATTAATTAATTCTGCCCTGAGGAATTAAAGAAAGCTTTGAAGAGTAGCTTTCGTTTGAATCGAAACATGTAGCATGAGTAATATTTCCAAAAGTAGGTAAAGAAGTTTGCATGCCTTTGGGATTGAGAGTGGCTGGGGCGGGGGGGGGGGGATTTTAGGGTGTAGGTAGAGTCACAGCGAATCGCTAGCAGTGGGAGTTCAAAGAGTGTGCTTCTAGATGCGAATCTGGAAAGGGTGGTTTGGAACTATGGCAGACCGAGATTGGGCACAAATTCTTCACTGCTTTTCTCAGGAAGAAGAAAACCATATTTCCATACCCCTTGAATCTGGAACGGCTTGCTCTGACCATCCTAAACAGAGTGCAAGCGGAGCAATGTGTGAGCTTGGGCCATGCCTTGAGAGGCCAGGAACCGTTCTTCCGAACACTGCCACAGTGTGAATAAATCTGAGCTAGGCTACCGCAGGGGACGTGAGGGGAAACTGAGGCACCATGATCGAAGCCCGTCAGTGGCCAAACGTTGGGTAGAGCTATTACAGATTATTCAGCCCGTGCCAAAAGCTTTAGAATTCTCCAGGTTAAGTAAACCCAGGTGAGATGGGTGGAAGAACAGCCCAGCTGATGCCAGGGCAAAACTCCAACCCGAAGAGTTGCAATCTGACGCATGGTTGTTTTTTGAAGCCACTGCATTTAGGAGCAGTCTGTTGCCCAACAAAGATCAATGGCTATGGGGCCACTTTGTTGGGGCCGATGATGTACGCCATGAAGTGTTTGGATTTTATTCTATGAAAAGTCAGGAGCCTTAAAATGACTAATACAATTCTGTCCACCCTCCCTCAACCTGACATAGCAGAGCAGTTATTATCTAAAAGTAGTTCACCGTGACCTTGGACTCCTGGGCTCAGGAGATCCTCCTGCCTCAGCCTTCCAAGTGGCTGGGACTACGGGCGTCCGCCACTATGCCCGTAGAGACCGAGTCTGGTATGTTGCCCAGGTTGGTCTCCAATTCCTGGCCTCCAGCGATCTTCCCCGTTTGGCATCCCAAAGCCCCGGGATTACAGGCATGAGCCACTGTGCCCAGCCCTAAAAGTTTATATGTGAAAGTTTGCTAACTTGCTAACCCTTTCTTGATCCTTTGACTAGAGACAACCACTTTTTGGGGGGGCTTGTTTTGTCTGCACCTGTTGGTGTTTTCAGGTTACTGGCTTATTTTGCTCCGGGTCTGCTATATCTAAGACAAAAAGAAAACCCAGGGAATTTGCCACCCGTTATACCTTAGCCAGGTTTCCTTCTTCTTTCAGCTTCTCAGAGTTTTCTTAAGTTTGTAGATAATGTCCAGACTTTTTAACTGTACTCAGCGGGAAGAATGGGATAAAATAGGTCTTTACTCCATTTTTTTTCCAGAGTCAAAAATTTCACAACTGACTTTTATTTCCTTTTCTCATTTTAGTACTCAATGTTTCCACCTGAACTAGCAACAGAAACAGATCCGGGTCACAAGCTGAGTGTCTACTGTATACCAAACAAAAGGCAAACCTTATGTGGGAGAACAAATACTCAACTTCAGGGTCTGGTTCCAGTCTTTTGACTTATGGCGACCAACTGATTTTCTCTTCTGAATCTTTGGAATGGGAGTTTTATATAGCAATTTTAGCCCAACCCACTCTTATTTATTTATTTATTTATTTTAGAGACACAGTCTTACTTTGTTGCCCAGGCTAGAGTGCCGTGGCGTCAGCCTAGCTCACAGCAACCTCAAACTCCTGGGCTCAAGCGATCCTCCTGCCTCAGCCTCTTCCAAGTAGCTGGGACTACAGGCATGCGCCACCATGCCCGGCTAATTTTTTCTATATATGTTTTTTAGTTTGCCAATTAATTTCTTTCTATTTTTAGTAGAGACGGGGGTCTTGCTCTTGCTCAGGCTGGTCTCGAACTCCTGAGCTCAAGTGATCCAATCGCCCCGGCCTCCCAGAGTGCTAGGATGACAGGCGGGAACCACCGCACCTGGCCCCAACCAGGTGTTAAAGTTTGGTGCTGCTTTTTCCTTCAGGAGGGAGTCCTCATTCTAGCTGCCAACCTTGATACCTCTGTAACCCCAATTAAGGCCAGCCAGGTTCTAGCCTAGGGGGAAAGCATCATGATTCAAGAGAATCAGACTGTAAGTTTCCTCCTAAAAAGCAACAACCGGTAATTTGTGTTTCTTAAATATGTTGTTGATCTTTGAGACGCATTTTTGGTGGGTTGTAAATTCTCACTAGACTACTGTTGAAATGGCTCATAGCTCAGAACTTTTATTCTAGTTTAGCAAGGAGGACTGTAAGGATAGACATTCTTCTCTTAGGTTGTAGAGATATGGAGATCTGAAATAGTCCTCAGTTACCAAACTCTTCCCATTGCAACTCTATTTGCACTTTTGTGTTGGGAAAAATGGAGCAGGGTGCAAGGGTATTTTTCAGATCCATTCCTTGCCCTTTGCTGCTGTGCTTTGTATCACAGGGGAGATGGCTTGTATAAATTATATTTTCTAGGCTCCTTTGTCAACTGGCTTCTACTTACATTGGAAAATGGAAGGTTTTGGCGGGAAGTTAAAATGTGGGATGGAACTGGAAAGTAGGGTAATTTCCTTCCTCTCTGTGCTCTGGGAGGCATCTTTGGAAGTGACTGACTTCTTAGAGGCTACAGTTCTTAACGCAGAGCTTGCTCCTCTGTATTCCAAATTCTTCCTCTGATATTTTATTACTCCGAGATTTTATCATAGCAAGACACCACCTTCCTTTTTCTCCTCCAGCTCTAGGAGTAGTGGTGATGCTTTTACTTGAATAATATCATTTACATCTTCTCTGTGATATTATGACCCCTTTAGTATCCCCATGATCTTGACAATCACACAAATAGCAAGTGGTAAAGGTGGGACTGGGAGTGTGGCAACTGATCCGCCGAGCTCTACCCACCTGCCAGTGAGTTGCAGCTACATCGAGCCGTGCTGGGACTGCCAACCCTCCCCACACGGAACGCAGAGCGCGAGAAGAGCTCTTTTCCTAAAGCCCGATAGATAATTCAAGGTAAATCATGCATCTTGGTTTTCTTTACGAGTCCACTGCAGGTGATATATCTATCTATCTATCTATCTATCTATCTATATAGATATTTAACATAATGGTACAGTGAGAACTCTGAAAATACATCCAAAAATGAACATAGATTTTTTTTTTTCTTTTTTAAACTTTGAGTTGGTGATGCTTATCTCTTCCTGCTATGCTAGAAGATGTGATACCACACATGGCGCTCAAGTGCCATTGGGATCAACCACAGAGGAGACTGAATTTTTATAATTGCTGAAGATATTTTTACCCTTTCTCATCCTATTAAAGAAAAAGAAAATTCATGCTATAGCTCTTTCTGTGGAAATGGTGAGGCGAAATTGTGTGGTTTATGATAAGAAAGCTTACCAGGAGGAAATTATTTTTCATAAAGGCTGATCTTTTAGCTTGCAACGGACAGTTTTGTGTCTTGATTTGTAAGAGGTCACTTCCCAATTGTTCTTGGAAAGGCTTTCAATCTGGTTGTCAGCTAAAATAAAATTTTAGTGTGTTCTCCGATGAGGTCTTTTTCCCCTTCTGGGCTAAGGGTGTATTAATCAATACTAGGGCTATGTGGATCTGGCTCTAGGTCCATTTTGAATTATGCTTGAATTCGCCAACATTAAGCCTGAATAGATCATCGAAGACAACTGAAGATTTTTAAAAGAAGAGTCAATAGAGATTAAGGAATTCTAATACATTTTTTTTTTTTTTAATAAATACATAAAGCTCTTTACCATTCCCCTCAATTATTTTGATTAACATGATAATAGGATCTTTTGGAGCATTGTTATACCAATTTTTCATAGCCTGATGTAAAAGACTCATTTCACAGAAATAATCATGACTAGCATTGATAGATGAATGTTGGTGCCATAACACAACAGTATAAGGCATATTTACACCATCTTAATGTACATAAACACCATACACATACACAAAATATCACAGATCCGGAACAAAAGAAAATTCAGTCTTCTAGACAGCTCACATTTATAGGCTTTGCCTAAAACTTTTTTTTTTTTTTTGTATTTTTTTTCTTTCCAAGCAGCAAACAGATCTTCCCTATTTCTTGTGAGTTATTTGTAACATTGTGCTCATGCAAAAATAATACTCGTTTTATTGCATTAACAGTTAGCTAGTTTTGGATTTGGATCCTAAAACCATCACCTAAAATCTTACTTTATGTTCCTTCATCCATATCGTCATTTTGGTTGATGAGAAGATACGATGGTTTGTTTTTTGGTGAGTTGCAAAATGACAAACATTATCCGGTTGACCACAGCTCAAAAAAATCAAGACTCTACGCTTCTTGATCATGCACATTTTACTTTCGTTCTTGCAGAATGGTTTGAATCAAATATGCCATTTTAATTTGGCATTTATTGATTTCATTACCCCCCTCCCCCTTATTTTTTATCATGTTTCTAAAAACAACAATCACAAAAAGAATGAAAGAAAATCTTGTCCCACATCCACTGTTCACAAAAAAAAAAAAAAAAAAAGGAAGAGCAGCAAGAATCACGCTGACCAGTGTTAGGACATCAGTCAGGTGGTGACACCGTAGTCAGTAGACACTGAATGTCGTCAAGACCCTGCGGGGGGACGTGGCAGTCACTATAGCCCGTACTTCTGCAAGAGTTCAGACTGCCATTGGCGCTTGCGTTCTGGAAAGCAATCTGGGATGTGGATCTTTTTAAAATCCTGGATGCACTTTTTCATTTCTTCTTCGGCGCTCAGCTTCTCGCAGACTTTCTTTCTGGAAAGATTGGTTTCCCGGGACTTGCTGATGAGCGTCTGAAAGAGTTCGCTGTTCCTGCGCTTGTCTGGAGGGGGCATCCACTGCACGGGCGCCTTTTTGGAGGGGCGATCCAAAGTCAGGGTGTTGGGCTGGTGGGCGGCTGCTGGCTGGGCGCTGGGTGGGTTGTCCTGGGGGGTGCTTGCCCCCGAGTGGCTGTCGCAGCTGGAAGTGGAGAGGTCATTGCAGGAAGTCCCACTTTCACTGCCTTTGCCAGTGACTTTATCCTCTTTCCTGTCTTCCTGTTCCTGTTTGGGTGACACTGTTTTCTGGGGTGGTCCTACAAAAGAAAAGAAAAAAGAAAAAGGAGCAGAAGAGTTGAATAAGACGTGGGAAGTTCACATTAAATAAATTCTAAGTTTTCTGTTTTTGAACTAAGAATATTTATCTTTAATAAAAAAAAATGCTCTTTGTTGCACGAGTCTACGTGTCAGGCGCAAAACGCAATACCCAGGGGCGTTTAGGGTCCACTGAAAGAGGTTTGCTTAAGGAGAATGTTTGCCACAATAGATCATCCATAGCTTTATGCTGAAAAAAAAATATTTGCTATTTTAGTTACTATCTCCTGAAATCTGAAAAAGACATATGGAAACGTTTTGCTTGCTAGTCCTCTATCTGTTTCACTAGACACATGGTTCGTTTGTGTTCTAGTCACAGCAGTAGGTGTCCTTTGTGTGTGTATTTTGCCATTGTGAGAGCAAGAAAGAGCCATCGCTCTTTTTTACAAAGTAGTGTTGTTTCCCCGGCCCAGGGCTGCAGTGGCATCATTTATGCTTCTAAATGGGAGGCTGCTTTAAATCTCTACCCTTAGTCTCTTAATCTTGTTTCCTGTCTACTTTCTTGGAGAGAATTATGAAAGTGCTGTAAGATATATACGGGCCTACGATTATGGAGTGAAAATATAGCCGAAATACAGTATTCTCTTAAAATACAAGGCTTATTACGATTTGAGGTAAATTACCTAGGAAGACAGTTTTTCAGAAAGGGATAGTTTGCCAAGATAATTATTTCAAACACACGGTTTATTTCCAAGAGGGAGGATATTTTATTCTCGTTGACTCGGCTGCAGGGTTAGGACTTGTGTTTAACACTTATTGAACACTTACCACACACCCAGCACTACAATAAAAACCTTGATTAAGTGCAGCCCAGCCATTCAGAGATCTAAGTTACCCAAATCTTATTTTTTTTTCCTTATAGTTAACATTCATGAACAAGTTGTATAAAACAGCATTTGGGGGAATCAGGCATCAGTATTTTGGCACAATTGCCCAAGGGGTTCTGCAATATAGCCAGACTTGAGAACAACTGGTCTAATTCTGAGAGTCTCAACCTCGGCTGTGTACTGGAATCTCCTAGAAAGCTTTGGATGATGGATGACTTGGAAACCACCTCAGACATCCCGAGTCAAGGTGTGCCACCTGCCCATCAGGCCATTAATAGATCCAAGTGATTTCAGTGTGCAGCTAAGGTTGGGAAGTATTTCTCAGTCTGATACATTAATATACGAAATGACTTAATAACCGACACGGGTAGTTACCCATGGTGGGTAGTTTATTTTACTCAGAACGACGAGGGGACAAATGAACACAAACACTGTTCACAAAAGCAGCTCCTATGTGCAATAGATTGCTGGTTGCTATGCCAATTTTCCTATTTAAAATCAGAGGAAACGAAAGTCGATACCAAATATTTAGCTGAGTGAGATTAAAGATTTCAAAGAGCTTCACAACTTTTCGGAATAATGGACAAATTCCATATCTTGATTTTGGTGTTGGTTACAGGACGGTATGTACGTTTGTGAAAACTGATAGAATTGTATACCAAAAATGGGTAGGCATTTTTGTACATAAAATTATACCTCAACCTGGCCACCCACCAAAGAAAAACAATGACCATTTTAAAGCATACGTATCTATTTGAGGGAAGGTCTTAACCAGTATTTCAACCTTCCTCTGTCAGTAATACAGTAAAACTAGAACCAATGCCAATGCTTATCGTTGTTTGGTAAGAAAGTGCACTGATACCATTTCAGAAGTATTTGCAAGCTTAGATTTTTAGAAAAGTTATTTGTTTGTTCTGTGTTAAGCCTGTGCAATTTTTATTTGTTCTTGGGGAGAATGGGGGTGAGGCTTAGGGGTCGGGTGGGAAAGGCAGGGCTGCAAACGCCGTGCTAGACTTTCCCACGTCCAGCCCCTAGGTGCCTCCATCCCGAGTGGCCAGCGGGTATGGACTCTCAGCTCCCTTGCTCTCCGTGTTCCGGCTGGATTCAGCCAATGGCAAAGACCAGCAGGACAACGCCCACCCACGCCAGGATTGCTGGGACCCGGTTGTTCCCCAGGAACGGAGGAGGCCCGGCCTGTCAGGCAGCAACTTCCATCTCTGTCTCCCTTTTCCTTCTCTTCTCCTCCTTCGCTCTTCCACCACCCTTCTCCCCGGACTCCAGTAAATCGAGGCTAACTGTGTCAGGCCTGCAGGTGTCCCCCAAGCCCCTACTGTGACCAGTCCTAGGGCACTGCACACACCACTGTGAACTGTCATATTAAATTCTCTCCACCAATGACCCAGTTGAGTGTGCCCTCTCTTTTATCCCGAGTCCCTGAATAATAGACCCACCCCGGCCAACAGCCATCTGCTCCACTGACTAGAGAGGGGATGTTACCTGTGGGATTAGTTTTAAGTGGCGCTAGCTTTTCGTGGCAGTGATATTGAAAATACGACATGTTTGGAATCCTGCTGACCATCTGACCCTAGCTCTCTAGTAAATACCAGCTTTGTGGCCTTGAGCAAGATACTTGGCTTCTGGAAGCCTTAATTTTGCTCATTCATAAAATGGGCTAGGACGGCTTTCCTCATGGGGTTATTTTAAGAGTAAATGAGATATCATACAAAAGGGTCTAGGATAATTATGCTCAACAGTGAGAGTACATGAAGGTGTATCGGTGGAAGTTTTTGAATGTATGTATGTCATGCCCATCCCCAGAGATTTTATGATTTGTGCTGAAGGGTTTGTATTCGTGTGTTTATATGCAGGTGGGTTTGCTGGAAGAGATGCATCTCTTTATCTAACCACCTGTACATCTGAATGTGATCCCAAGAGAGCATGCGACTCACCACCTTAATGCAACATAGGATATAAAACAACGGTATTTTCTATCCTTTCTATCTTCTGCAATACTTTAACCAAAAATCCCTATTAAAGGAATCTATGAGTTTCACTTCCAATAAGGACTAAAGGATTAAACTGCAAATATCTAAGCAAACCAATTTACATTTAAGGATAGATGAGTGCTGGGAAAAATAATTTTGTGTTTATAGGCAGGAGAGCAGAACGTTATACAGAGATACTCAGGCAGAAAATAATAACACCTAAGAGGAAGACAGCACAGAAAGAGAATACTAGATACCACCACAGCAAATGCCTTATTCTGTCTCTAGTCACTGGGAGGAAAAAATGCTTGACAGATGCCAGGGAGGATTTAGAGTTATATAAGGTCCATATGATTGCTAAATAGGTTATATACAGTTACTAGGGCCAATGGCATTACAAGTTATTGATGGAAATAAAGCCTCCTCCCCTCAAAGAACATGCATGAATACAGAAACTTCATGGTACAACAGAATGCAACATGTGTGATAGAAATGAATTGCTCCTGTAGTGAAAGAGAAAGATCAAAGCAGACTTCTTTAAAGAAAGTGTCAGTGAGTTCAGCCAAGGATTTGGTGCTGAGTCAGACATGGTGCTGGGTTTTGAAGGTGACACACATATGGGTGAGCTCTTTGCTCTGATCAACCTCACAGGCTCACGCTAACTCCAAGTGCACGAGGAGAAAACGATACAGAGAAAACAACTGAATATATGTGGGCAAGGACCCCTACAATTTTCTGGAAAGATGAGCTAAGATGCATTCCACACCAAGGGGTGGAATTTCTTACGCTAGCTTTAAAAATTTTTTTTTTTCCAATTCTTTCTCCACTTTCTTTGCCACTTTTTAATCACCTATATCCCTTTTCTCCCTTCCCACCCCCCAAAACAAATAAGATGGATCAGAACATGGCCAGAAACATAGTCTATTTTATTGTATTTTATAATAATTGTTTAAAATGCATAGGAAAATTTAGAACATCTCTCTTTGTAGACTTTAAGAACTATGAAGAAAAGGGAGTATGAATCTGAATTTACTATGATTTTAAAGAGCTTCTTTAAGAAAAAAACTTACAATAGTTACACATATTAATGAGAGTTAACAAATATATACAATTTTATGTTTTGTGATTTCTATTTAATAAGCTATCCTTAGGCAAGGTCGACTCCAAACCAGACCAAATAGATTCAGAGGTTTATATTACGACTTAATGGAGAACACTTAGCTTTATTCTGTCCACATTTTTGAAGGTTTAGAATAATATTATAGTTCTTTGTATAAATTATTAGGTATGATTATTAGTCTCCTTTTGATTTATGCCAGCATTTTTTATTACTTGACTAAGCATACTTAAAATTGTTATCAATTACCTAGCGCATTCAAATTGGGACTAAGTTACAACAAGTTAAATCGATTTATCTGCTTTTATGACATGAAATTGAGAAAAATAAAATAATTCAGAGGAAATAATGATTTACTCTAATTGCCTAGCTTTCTTGAAGATGCCTGCTAATTGTAGGCTTTCAGGGATAATTTAAAACTTAAATTTTACATTATTCCATTCAATGGTCCAAAGCCACTCGAAATGCGTTAAGCACGACATGAATGATAATTTAAGTATCACCAAGTCTTGACTGCATGGGAACAGCATGACTATTAGAAACTTCTCTGTGTCTCAATTAGTAACAGCATCAAATATACGATGTATATCTGAACGATCTTCCTGAAAGCATTCTGCCCTGTGCGTTAGAGCACTAATCAGAGTTGGTATAAAAAAGGAAAATGTACATGTGGTTTGGTGGTCTCACCAGCTATGCTTTCTTTCATCACACAGAGAACTCAGGACTAATTATTAAAGTGTAAGCCGGAGATCAGCGAATAAGCAAATCTCACACTCATCCAAGGTTTACGTTTACAAACGAGCTAATTATTTAGAAGCGTCAGATAAATAAGGTACACCTAGAAAATTTCAAATGTTGGAACAATTAATCAACTTTTCATTTGGCCATTTGCCATGAAATAGGCTAAAATATCCACCCAGGAATGCTCCAGGCTTTGAGCATGTTTCAGTGGGAAGTACAGTCTTGCCTGCAGGAGTCCTTGCAAACCAGCTACCTAAGTCATGCCCCATTGAGATTAATTTTTAAAGTTCGGTACACACACATGTGTGCACACACACACACACACACACACACACATGATACTCATTTATTGTGCTGACATTTTTTTTTTTTAAACCACAATGGAAATGACCTTCGGAGATCTGAGTTTGAGCCTGGTTCGGCCACTCCAATTGAGCAAGTAAGTACTTTGTGCTGGTCATGAACCTCTTTAATAGTTGTTCTGTACTGATTAATATTAATATTTTGGGGTTTGTCCCCTAAGTTCTTTTATCCTATAAAGGTCTGTAATTCTAAGTAATATAATGAATACAAAGGAATGTCTAAGCTGTAAAATTCTAATTAAATATTAAACACTACAAGGTTACCATGAATAGAAATTACCTCTTAGAATGGGCAAACGAGTTTGATTTCCACTAAAGTATTAATTCACATAATTTCAGGGGTCAAGGATAACTTTCTGTAAGTTCACTGATAGGAAGTGTAGTCCTAGAAGACATTATCAATTTATGCTTATTTAATTTAATCTATTCTTATTGTCCAAACACCAGCAGGGAGAATGATGCTTAAGGCAGCAAAGCATAGACTGACTGGGTTCACATCCCATTTTAACAATTTACTAGATTTGTTTTCTTGGGTAAGTTACTTACTTTCATGGAAACTTAGCTTAAAAACTTAGCTTCCTCGTGTTGAAACTTGGAAGAGTTGTGGCAAGGATTAAATGAACATGTTCAGTATTGTGAATGAGTCTGGCATATATAAATGCAGAAAATGCTAATTATTATTCAGCATAAATATACATGTTCTATTTGGCCATGGCGTGGCGTATTTGTTCACTTGAATATCGAGAGAGTACTGATTAAGAAATCCAAATGCTTTTATTCTAATTCTGGTTCTGCACGTATTACCTACGTATTTATGAATTATAGACAAGTCTCTTAGTTTACTTAGTTCTCAAATTTGGACCTCCTTTTAAAAAGGACTTTAGAATAGTAATAACTAGCCACGTGGCTATGGTAAGAATCAAATGAGACCATTTATGTGAAAGCAATTTGTAAGCTGTAAAGTTCTATGTAACATGAATTATTATTAGTTTATAGTCCAGATTTATCTAATGTTACATAGATTTAGATTTGAGAGGCTATCGAGCGTTACATTTTCATGTCCCAAAAGGAATTTATTTAGGAAAATAAAACAAAAAAGCCCCATTACAGGTTATCAAAATATGTGTAAATTACAAGCAGCAGTAAAAACATTACATTAAGTAAAATAAAACAAATGGAAGGTATCATAATGGGCCCAAACTTGTAAAACTTAGCAAAACAGGGCTTTTGATTAATCCCGTTGGGTTTTATTACATTGAAATAGAATGAAGGAAAAGATAGCTTTTCCTAGTCGTTTGGGTAGATAGTGCAGCTCAGAAATTAGATGTCAATACTTTTGTCTTTTAAAAGGCCATGTGATTTCTGGGTACTTTTAGGTGTGTGCATGTTCAATAAGAGTACCTCTATATTTATCTTTGAATATACAAGCGTTTCCAAATGAAGTCTATGTGTATAGCTGCACATTTGGAAAAAAAATGTTTTATTTTAATTTCTTGACCTGCCTAGGGATGATAAAAACGACTGGGTATGTAAAATGTGCCTGCAACAGGCACAATTCCTAGAAGGGAAATTATCCTTTAATAGTACTAAACTCAATGGTGTGTGAATGGTTATGTGGTGCTTGAACAGAACGAGCCAATCTATCTTAAATATCAGCACCACATGCTTCTAACTATCAAGCAGTTACATCAAAAGGGGGGAAAAGCCTCCATTTTGATTTCACAAATACCTGTGTGTCTGTGTACAGGGCACAATGTCAGTTATAGAAGGAGAGACACACACATGTGCGTGCACACACACACACACACAACCACAGTCCCTGATACCAAGTAGTTCAGGCTTGGAGTGGCAAGCGCAGCTGTAAGGGAAGTCTGGATAAGGCGTGGAGAAGGGAGCAAGGGATAAAATAAAAAGAGGGTGTCTTGTGATCGGACGGAGCGAGCTAAGGAATGGGAGTCGCGTTTAACTCATCCGTAAAACTGCCGGACTAAATTAAAACATAGAGGTCACGAAGGAGATGTGTTCATCTTAGAGCAAAAGACTATTTCAGTAAATAAAAAATTAACTTATTTTGAGAAAAACCGAACTCATTCCTTTACGTGGTCTATAATCCCCATTAGCATTACTTAGCCACTTTTAAATGGCTGAAAGATAATAAAAAAGAAAAGAAATAAGTATAATTTGCAAAGGGAAACATTGTGGCACTCCTCTTTTCATTGAGGCATGATCATCACCGACCCACTGTTTTGATTCTCTCTGTACTTGTTAACTTTATACTGCACTTATTTATTGTGTGTCTCGGGCCTTACTTGTAAACCCCTTAAAGGCAGAAACTCTGTTTTTCTATTCTATAATGATGCCTTGATCAGAGTACTTGCTTAATGATCTGCACACCTCTAAACTTCTCTAGCATCTACTGTTAACTATAACATTCATTTGGTACCTAGCATGCCCACCTTTAATGTTATTAGATATTCGCTTAGATGGCCACAGAATAAGAATGCTCCCGTCACTCCCCCACACAAAACTGGCCCCAAAGTCATACTTTTTGGTGCCTTAAATCCCTCAAAAATTTATTATTTCCAAAATTTTATTATTAAATTTAATATTATTTAAATTATCATTATTATAAATATTTAAATATAAAATTATAATTATTATTTATATTATTATTATTTAATATTATTTAAATTTATTATTTATCAAGGCAAAAATGATGTCTTATGTTTTCCTGTATACTTAGTTCATAAGGCTGATTTGTTTTACCACTGAATAAACAGTACTATTAAAATGAATAAGCAAATGTAATGTAGCATTAGAAAAAAATGTGAGGGAAAATGTATTTGTTTAGTGGAACATATATTAGAAGAGGTTTCCAAAGGCAATCGTACTGCCTTCCTCCCATTCCACAAATCTGTGTCTTGCTATGTATGATTCAGCTATTTCTTTAGATGATGTTCAAGGTCACCTTCGGCTACCCAATGGATTCATATTCTATTTTCAAGCCCTTGTCAGGTCTTATCAAGTCTACCATTATAACAGCTCTTGACTCTATCCCTTCATTTCTGTTCCCATTTCCACCACCCATGACAGATTTCTCATTATTTCTCACTGTGTTTCCTAACCACTTCTCTGACTCCACTTTAGTCCTACTTCAAACCATTCTCCACACCGCTGTGAAATAAATATCCCTAAAGTCTAATTCCAACAAGTATCTCCTTGTACAAAAACCTTCCAAATAGCTCCTCTGCACATAAAATAAAATTTGAATACGGCATCTTAGCTTTGAAGATTGTGCTCGGTGTGACCCAAATGATTATTTCAGCTCATTTGCAGTGCTCTCTATACAGTGACTACAGTATACTTGTTTCTGGTAAATGCCTCACTCTATTAGTGCCTGCTTCCTTACTCCTGGACAGTATTCCTTTCTTGCTCCACACTCTGTACCCTTTTTAACTACACTTCAGACCTGTTCCAAATGTTGTTTTCAACAGAAAACATTCCATTCCCATGTTTGGATATGGTTTCCCACAATTTCTTGCTCTCTTAATGGCCCATAGCAGTTTGTCTGAATCTATCTCAAAGTACTGAGCCTATTTTCTCTTAAATAACAGTTATTTCCATGCTAATTTTAACTTTCACTCCCATGTTCTGCCCCACAAAACACACACACACACTAACACACACACACTACCATAGTCGTTTATGGGACAGAGATTCTTTCTTTTTATATCTTCGAATTTCCTGAAACACCACCACATGGCTAAGCCCATGAACATTCGGTAACCATTACTGACCTAAATTAAGTGAAATTAGTATAATCTACAAAGCAATGTCTAGACATATAGGGGATCATTTTATTCCCAAAGAGAAGTTCATTTTTGTTTTGTTTTGTTTTAACAAAAAGAGATAAACCCAAATATAACTCAGCTTAAGGAGCATCACAGAAACAAAGAAAGAAATGAAAGAATGGAAAAAGACAAACCTTCAGCAGTCAGTAATAAGAAGGCCTCTCCAGTTAATGGAAATATCATTCATTTGGGAAGGTCCCTAGGTTAGTTATCCCTTTTGCTTATTAAAGAGAGATAATAAGCATTTGAGATCCATACATGATAAGGAAAAATGATTTTTTGCTCCGCAGAAGAATTCTACATCATTTACACGACTGTGCCCGCACCTAAATCTGTCTAGTAGAAAAAGGCATTATGTGTTCACTTGTCCTTTTGGAAGCCCTATAGCATGCAAATTTACTATAGAAACCTTGCCAGAGCTCTTCCTGGAAAACTGATTTCCACATGCGACCCATGGGAGCTAGGATTCCAGGCCACGTTCACACCCCTTGTGCTTAAAACAATAACAAAAACCACATAAAGGTGCCGAGAGTCCTTTTTGATTCTGGAATGAAGACTGACACACAACTCCTTACCCATCCCCAGGTCTGCACCTCTGAATGTATCGTTCCTTGACATGGATGTCATCCGAGTTATTTTTCACACCCTAGGTAAGGTAGCCACCTTC